>JAGVVM010012203.1:0-12432 GCA_019149425.1 Psidium friedrichsthalianum
GGTGTGAGCCACATGAGGGATAATATTTCGACCAAAAAAAAAGGGAAAATACCACCGAAAAATCCTAAGTGATACACATGTAATAATTTACCTAACTATTTTTTGACCAAAAAATTTCAAACCAGTACATTGTGACAAATTTATCCTAAACTGGTACACTTGTAATAAATTTACCCACCGTTAGTTTTTGTTAAATTTAATATTAAATTACTGAGTTGGATGGCACGTGATAGTTTACAAGTATACTAGTTTGGGATTTTTGCCCTTTGTTTATCATAGGTATATCAATTTGGGGCTTTTCATGATATTAGCCCAATTAAATGAAGGGCAAATTTGTCATAGATGTACCAGTTTGAGGTTTTTATGGTCAAAAAAATATTTGGGGTAAATTTATCGCAGGTGTACCAGTTTGAAATTTTTATGGTCAAAAAAATATATTTATAGTAAATATGTCACATGTGTACTAGTTTGGAGTTTGCACGGTATTAACTCAAAAAAAAAAGGGATAATATGTTCAAACCATTAAAATGAGGAATGTCAAAGCCAAAGGAGAAGTAAAAAGCACCGCCATGTTGAAAAGAGAAAAACATTTCCTTCTTTTTCCTTCCTCCACTTTTTCACGTGTATTTTTCTTTTAACTATTTGAAAAAAATTAAAAAAATTATTAGAAAAAATTTTGATTAATTTTTAAATAACTTTTATTCTTTTCTGTCTTCTTTCGCCGATCACAAGGGATTGGCCATTGGAAGGGGTTCCAATTCGCCCTTAGCTGGCCAGTGAGGGCTTACCGCACCGACCTCAATTTGCTTGGCTAGATCCAGTAAGGCGAAGCTCGGCTTCCCTTGCTAGCCACGAGTGAGCTAGAGCCTCACCTATGGCCAATCACTGGCAAAGGAAGAAACAAAAGAGAAAAAAGAAGAAAATAAAATTTAAATGTAAATATACAAAACTATCAAAAATTCAGATTTTTTTTTAAAGTAGAAGAAAATTTCATGTCAACACCGGCCGTGTCACGTATAGAAGGTTAGGTCCATGTCAGCAATTTTTGACCAAATGATGAAGAAGAAAATCTAATGTGATTTTCCTTACCAATTAGTGGAAAAAAAAAATTCCAATTTGATTTCAGTTTTAGCTAAAAATATTGTCATTTCCCTAAAAAATAGATTTCTAGAAAAAAAAAATTTCCAAAATGCCACATTTTTCGCAAACAAATAGAGTATTAACCCCTAAAAGGGATTGGCTCTACAAGATGATGGACCCATTTGGGCGTGTGACTCCACGTCGCGTGTTCGATCCCCTCTGTTCGTAAAGTGCTGATAATGCTTTATTGAACCATCGGCCCGGGCAATCTCATGACGTAATTGGGCCATGGAATAGCGAGGAGTTCATTTGTCACAACCTAAATTTTTCACAAATAAATAACTAATAAATAATTTAGCCTCAAGTGAGGTACGATTTTTTTTTCACTATACATGATCAAAACTTCCGATGAATATACTTCTATTTAGCTGAGCAAGCTGGTCTAATCATTGTAGAGATCTTCGGAAGCATCGATCTAAATGTCCCGGAACTCCGAACTCGACCAATCTATCAAATATTATAGGTGACCCTAAACTCAGTAAATGAATATCTAGATCTGAGGTAAGAGATCATCTTATCGCTCAACCTAAGAGCACGACAACACAGTATCAATCACGGAGTAGTACATATCACTTATAAGAATCCCTATAACTCAGGAAATAGCAATCACTAATTGGCTATGGTACAATATTGCCCTCGGTCTGTCGTCGGACTCCTCTATTGCAGTAAACTCGATCATCGAAGGGTCTTTCCTCCGTAGCCAACTTGCCTCAATTCTGCCAACGAGGACAAGAATCATTTTTTTTTTTTTTACTGTGACGCTTCTTTCAAGGGGCGGAAGTCTACCTCGCTTCTTCATCTAATTGATGATGTGCCTGGTGATTGGACTGTTGAAGCTACACGGGTCTATCGACATATTTGAGCAAGATCCTTGCCTCGGTTGCTGTTAAGGTGCCGTGCCCTCCGTATGCCATCGACTGTTTACAGCTTACTAGGAACTAATGTTTGCGTAGCTTTTCTTTTGCTGTTAGTACTGATTCACTCTTGTACTGATGATTTGGAGGTCCCTTGCAGAAAGATTAGCACATTGAGCCAGGAAGAAAATTTGTGGAGAAAGACAAACAACCCCTTGTTCTAACCGAGGCATTACAACGCTGTAGAGGTGCTTTCTTGTTCTTGAGGATTGAGGTTGTTGGGTTTGTATTGCTATTGGGGACAGTGACCGAGTATGGTTATAGACTTGATCATTTGAGTGAAAAACAATATGATATTACAACCGTCAAAGATCGTCGCCGGTTCTTGTGATGATGTAGCCGCTTCATGTCGTGGCTGCACATATTATTCATTCTGCATTGGTTGTGCATTAGGCTGGATACGGCAGAAAAGTTCCATTCATATCCCTCTCTGCTTCATACACGTGAGCTTGTCCGCAATGAATCCAGAAAAAATAAAAGAAAAGGTTGTCCATTGCAATAATCACCAGAAATTACCTATACTTAGACAAAATATTGGGTATTAGAGTCAGCGGGCCAATTTTGAGTCAACTGATGCCCAATGACAAAATGAATCCGAGAAAGAATGGTGCATAAAAAAGTCAAACACTTGAGTTTTCTGTGCAACTTGGGCATATAAAAACATTGCTTCACTTGAATTGCCCCTTGTCCGGTATTACAAACATATCCGACTTTAAATCTGCAGTTTGCCAAACAACGGATAGAATATGACAATATCCCAGAATTTCATATCCTATCTTATCCAGTCATATCCTCACTAAAAATGCGGATGACCAAACGCAACTGAAAAGGGATTGGTTCTACGGGATGATGGACCCATTTGGGCGTGTGACTCCATATCGCGAGTTCGATCCCCTCTGTTCGTAAAGTGCTGATAATGCTTTATTGAGCCATCGGCCTGGGCAATCTCATGACGTGATTGGGCCATGGACTATGAGGAGTTCATTTGTCACAACCGAAATTTTTCACAAATAAATAACTAAACCCTCAAGTTAGGTACGATTTTTTTTTTTAACTATACACGATCAAAACTTCCGAAGAATATACTTCTATTTTAGCTGAGCAAGCTGGTCCAATCATTGTAGAGATCTTCGGAAGCATCGATCTACATGTCCTTGAACTCCGAACTCGGCCAATCTATCAAATATTTTTAGGTGACCCTAAACTCAGTAAATGAATCTCTAGATCTGAGGTAGGAGATTATCTTATCACTCAACCTGAGAGCATGACAACACAGTATCAATCACGGAGTAGTACATATCACTTGTAAGAATCACTATAATTTAGGAAATAGCAATCACTAATTTCGCTGTGGTACGGTATTTATTAAGCTTGTTCCTTAATAATTTACATAATCCCAACAGAATAAATCGATCATTCAAGAACTCAAACACGCGTATTCTACATGATTTCAAGTGCTGTAGCTAAATCTCAATCTAACGTGTTAACCAATCATCTTTTGGGAGTACCAAAACGGAGATATACAAGAATTCACATAATCGAAAAGCAACAAACATTAATTAATGAATAAAATTTCCCCCACGCTTACCTCTAACAACGAATTATTTCAAACATTTTCAGATGTAAATCATCCATTCCGGAGAATTAGATGGTCTTCCTAAACAAGCCTTTTATTTGGTAGGTAACATCGATGAAGCTACTGCGAAGGCTACGAACTTAGAAATGGAGAGTAAATTGAATAAATGACCTTAAATCTTTGTGTACTAACCCCTAATAGAATTGTTTGAGATTCAGAAGTGAAAGAAATCATTTTATCTACTAATACTGGACAAATTGGCGTATTACCAAATCACGCGCCTATTGCCATAGGCGTAGATATAGGTTTTTGAGAATATGCCTTAACGACCAATGGTTAACAATGGCTCCGATGGGTGGTTTTGCTAGAATAGGCAATAATGAGATCACTATTTTAGTAAATGATGTGGAAAAGGGTAGTGATATTGATCCACAAGACGCTCAGGAAACTCTTGAATTAGCGGAAGCTAACTTAAGGAAAGCTGAAGGTAAGAGACAAACAATCGGGGCAAATCTAGTTCTCAGACGAGCTAGGACATGAGTCAAGGCTATCAATGCAATTTTATAATATGTGAATGAGTATTGTCATGTGTGCACTGAGATTAGATTCCATGAGCTTGTATTCATTTAACACTCAAATGCATGTAGATGAGCACACTGCTCTTAATGTACAAATACTACATAGAATCTCACTGGGGACTAATGGCCATGACCATCGGCTAGTAAGGCATCTCTACCAATTAGGCATTGTCACCACAACTTGTGGAAGGCTGAATCATAAGCATATCTTTGCCATGGTACTAAGAGCCTACATGGCAACGATTCTAATCCGAAACGGTGATTCTGATTAGAATTGATTTTTTTTTTCGATTTTGCTCCCTGGATGAGTTTTAAAGAATCGTAACGTGTTTGATAACTATACAAAATTTATGTTCCTTAAATAGAAACGCGTTTGGTAACTGCACAAAATTTTTATCTTCGGAAATAATTTCTCTTCCCAATTTTTGTCATTTGAGTCAAATAATTACATAGTTACTTCGTAAAATTTCATCTTACATTTTAAATTACACATAATACTCATTTCTCGGTGCACACATGATAACACTCATTTACGTATAATGAATGATTTACATCTGAAAATGTTTGAAATAATTTGTTTAGAAAGCGGGTGTGAATGTTGTTTAGGGTACATTGATATCCTTATCATTGTGGTGAGCCCACCATTTGAGTCGCTGCATTCTCGAACCACTGCTTCATAGCCCATTCGAGATCTGTCTCCTTAATTCATTACATGACATTCTTCCTCCCCTTTGCATATCAAAAATTTGAGCCTCAGAATCTACCACGTTAATATAGTCATCCATCATGTTTGCAGCCCCACGAAAACCTTCGCTCGGACCAACCCGTGATCCATGCAGAGCCGGCATTCACTCCCGACGGAGTCGTCGCCTCCTCGAGATGAGTGCTCGGTAGATAACTTCTTTGTAATTTAGATTGCAAGCTCGCCTCGATGCACCGTATATATCGAGCCTTGGAGAACCACCGCGTGACTTCCTATAGTCACGATCTCTTCGGACCCGAACGGTTTGAGAGAGGCATAAAACCCACAATCGCTAACTGCTATAGTCTCCAATGTGTTCGATACTAAAAGCATACAAGCCTATGATCTTAGGAGTTCCTCAAGAAGAAATTGCAGGTGCTTTGATTTGAACCAAGACCCTAAACAAGAAGACAAATGCACTCGCTTCATCAGCTATCCCTTCCCTTCCATCTTACAAACTCATGGTGTCAATGGGCCGGGTCTCATATAGGCCTGGCCCAGCCCAAAACCAAAAAATGCCAATCTTTGCCCGGCCCGGCCCGATACCCAAATCATATACGTCAAATATTCGGGCCGGGTCGGGTTCTTTTTTTAATTATTTTTTTCTTTTTTGAATCAAGCTCCAAATTCTTTATATTATATTTGCTTTTTCTGTATTAGTTGAAATTTAGTTCGGTATCAATTTCTTATCTAAATTTTCAACTCGAAATTCGTTTGTAATGTGTCGGGTCTCCTTGCTCGAGTCTAGACAATGAAGCGGGTTCTTTTGTTTTTCAAAATTTGTACAACTAATTCAACAAAGTGAAATCTACCGCAAATGATCAAATGAATATTCTTTAGTTTTCTCCTTGCTTTGTCAATTAGATAGTGCTATTAGTGGTGCTGTGAAATTCATCATTCATGTCCATTTCAACTTTCAATGTACTGTCTGACTAATTGTTGGATCGCACATATGTAAACATATGTTCATAATTAAATTGGAGCAATGGAAGTAGAAAAACCAAGCCCTTCAAAGAAAGACATCACCACTTAGATAAGAATGGCTAGGACCATCACCGCATACACTATAAACTTCAACAACTCATGACGGTTCAATCTCAATCGATCATGTACAGCGAGTTCTGACTTTTGAGTACTATGCATGGCATCACAGAGATTATCTATACATTTTGGCTAGGACACAAAACAAGGCAGCATTCAGTTACAGTGAACTGAATGCTGCCTTGTTTTGTGTCCTAGCCAAAATGTATAGATAATCTCTGTGAGCCATGCATAGTACTCAAAAGTCAGAACTCGCTGTACATGACGATTGAGATTGAACCGGTCATGAGTTGTTGAAGTTTATAGTGTATGCGGTGATGGGTCCTAGCCATTCTTATCTAAGTGGTGATGTCTTTCTTTGAAGGGCTTGGTTTTTCTACTTCCATTGCTCAATTAATTATGAACATATGTTTACATATGTGCGATCCAACAATTAGTCAGACAGTACATTGAAAGTTGAAATGGACATGAATGATGAATTTCACAGCACCACTAATAGCACTATCTAATTGACAAAGCAAGGAGAAAACTAAAGAATATTCATTTGATCATTTGCGGTAGATTTCACTTTGTTGAATAGTTGTACAAAATTTTGAAAAAACAAAAGAACCAGCTTCATTGTCTAGACTCGAAGCAAGGAGACCCGACACATTACAAACGAATTTCGAGTTGAAATTTAGATAAGAAAATTGATACCGAACTAAATTTCAACTAATACAGAAAAAGCAAATATAATATAAAGTTTGGAGCTTGATTCAAAAAAGAAAAAAAATAATTAAAAAAGAACCCGACCCGGCCCGAATATATTTGGACGTATATGATTTGGGTATCGGGCCGGGCCGGGCAAAGATTGGCATTTTTGGTTTTGGCTGGGCCAGGCCTATATGAGACCCGGCCCATTGACACCATGAGTTTGTAAGATGGAAGGGAAGGGATAGCTGATGAAGCGAGTGCATTTGTCTTCTTGTTTAGGGTCTTGGTTCAAATCAAAGCACCTGCATTTTCTTCTTGAGGAACTCCTAAGATCATAGGCTTGTATGCTTTTAGTATCGAACACATCGGAGACTATAGCAGTTAGCGATTGTGGTTTTATGCCTCTCTCAAACCGTTCGGGTCCGAAGAGATCGTGACTATAGGAAGTCACGCGGTGGTTCTCCAAGGCTCGATATATACGGTGCATCGAGGCGAGCTTGCAATCTAAATTACAAAGAAGTTATCTACGAGCGCTCATCTCGAGGAGGCGACGACTCCGTCGGGAGTGAATGCCGGCTCTGCATGGATCACGGGTTGGTCCGAGCGAAGGTTTTCGTGGGGCTGCAAACATGATGGATGACTATATTAACGTGGTAGATTCTGAGGCTCAAATGTTGATATGCGAAGGGGAGGAAGAATGTCATGTAATGAATTAAGGAGACAGATCTCGAATGGGCTATGAAGCAGTGGTTCGAGAATGCAGCGACTCAAATGGTGGGCTCACCACAATGATAAGGATATCAATGTACCCTAAACAACATTCACCCCTGCTTTCTAAACAAATTATTTCAAACATTTCAGATGTAAATCATTCATTATACGTAAATGAGTGTTATCATGTGTGCACCGAGAAATGAGTATTATGTGTAATTTAAAATGTAAGATGAAATTTTACGAGTAACTACGTAATTATTTGACTCAAATGACAAAAATTGGAAGAGAAATATTTCCGAAGATAAAAATTTTGTGCAGTTACAAACGCATTCTATTTAAAGACATAAAATTTTGTATAGTTACCAAACACATTACGATTCTTTAAAACTCATCCAGGGAGCAAAATCGAAAAAAAAAATCAATTCTAATTAGAATCACCGTTCGGATTAGAATCGTTGCCATGCAGGCTCTTAGTACCATGGCAAAGATATGCTTATGATTCAGCCTTCCACAAGTTGGTGGTGACAATGCCTAATTGGTAGAGATGCCTTGCTAGCCGAGATGGTCATGGCCAGTGAGATTCTATGTAGTATTTGTACATTAAGAGCAGTGTGCTCATCTACGTGCATTTGAGTGTTAAATTGAATACAAGCTCATGGAATCTATTCTCAGTGCACACATGACAATACTCATTCACATATTATAAAATTGCATTGATAGCCTGACTCATGTCCTAGCTCGTCTGAGAACTAGATTTGCCCCGATTGTTTGTCTTTACCTTCAGCTTTCCTTAAGTTAGCTTCGCTAATTCAAGAGTTTCCTGAGCGTTTTGTGGATCAATATCACTACCCTTTTCCACATCATTTACTAAAATAGTGATCTCATTATTGCCTATTCTAGCAAAACCACCCATCGGAGCCATTGTAACCATTGGTCGTTAAGGCATATTCTCAAAAAACCTATATCTACGCCTATGGCAATAGGGCGGTGATTTGGTAATACGCCAATTTGTCCAGTATTAGTAGATAAAATGATTTCTTTCACTTCTGAATCTCAAACAATTCTATTAGGGGTTAGTACACAAAGATTTAAGGTCATTTATTCAATTTACTCTCCATTTCTAAGTTCGTAGCCTTCGCAGTAGCTTCATCGATGTTACCTACCAAATAAAAGGCTTGTTCAGGAAGACCATCTAATTCTCCGGAATGGATGATTACATCTGAAAATGTTTGAAATAATTTGTTAAGAAAGCGGGGGTGAATACTCGTTGTTTAGAGTATATGATATCCTCATTATTGTAGTGAGCATGTGTTGAGGGAAATTTTATTCATTAATTAATGTTTGTTGAGGCTTTTATGATTATGTGAATTTGTACGTTCCTAAATCTCCGTTTTGGTACGTGCTCCCAAAAGATGAATGGTTAACACGTTAGATTGAGATTTAGCTACAAGCACTGAAATCATGTAGAATACGCGTGTTTGAGTTCTTGAATGATCGATTTATTCTGTTGGGATTATGTAAATTATTAAGGAACAAGCTTAATAAATACCGTACCACAGCGAAATTAGTGATGCTATTTCCTAAATTATAGTGATTCTTATAAGTGATATGTACTACTCCGTGATTGATGCTGAGTTGTCGGCTCTCAGGTTGAGTGATAAGATAATCTCCTACCTCAGATCTAGAGATTCATTACTGAGTTAGGGTCACCTAAAAATATTTGATAGATTGGCCGAGTTCGGAGTTCAAGGACATTTAGATCGATGCTTCTGAAGATCTCCGCAAGATTGGACCAGCTTGCTCAGCTAAATAGAAGTATATTCATCGGAAGTTTTGATCATGTATAGTGAAAAAAAAAAATCGTACCTAACTTGAGGCTAAATTATTTATAGTATTTATTGTGAAAAATTTAGGTTGTGACAAATGAACTCCTCGATAGTCCATGGCCCAATCACGTCATGAGATTGCCCAGGCCGATGGCTTAATAAAACATTATCAGCACTTTACGAACAGAGGGATCAAACTCGCGACATGGAGTCACACGCCCAAATGGGTACATCATCCCGTAGAACCAATCCCTTTTCAGTTGCGTTTGGTATCCGCATTTTAGTGAGGATATGACTGGATAAGATAGGATTGATGAAATTTTGGATATGTCTATCATTGTTTGGCAAATTGCGATTTTAAAGTCGGATATGTTGGTAATACCCGGACAAGGGCAATTCAAGTGAAGCAATGTTTTATATGCCCAAGTTGCACAGAAAATCAAGTGTTGATTTTTTATGCACCATTCTTTCTCGGATTCATTTTGTCAGGGCATCAGTGACTCAAAATGGCCGGCTGACTCTAATACCCAATATTTTGTCTAAGCATAGGTAATTTCTGGTGATTATTGCAATGGACAACCTTTTCTTTTATTTTTCTGGATTCATTGCGGACAAGCTCACGTGTATGAAGCAGAGAGGATATGAATAGAACTTTCTGCCGTATCCAGCCTAATGCACAACCAATGCAGAATGAATAATATGTGCAGCCACGACATGAAGCGGCTACATCATCACAAGAACCGGCGACGATCTTTGACGGTTGTAATATCATATTGTTTTCACTCAAATGATCAAGTCTATAACCATACTCGGTCACTGTCCCCAATAGCAATACAAACCCAACAACCTCAAATCCTCAAGAACAAGAAAGCACCTCTACAGCGTTGTAATGCCTCGGTTAGAACAAGGGGTTGTTGTCTTCTCCACAAATTTTCTTCCTGGCTCAATGTGCTAATCTTTCTGCAAGGGACCTCCAAATCATCAGTACAAGAGTGAATCAGTACTAACAGCAAAAGAAAAGCTACGCAAACATTAGTTCCTAGTAAGCCGTAAACAGTCGATGGTATACGGAGGGCACGGCACCTTAAGCAGCAACGAGGCAAGGATCTTGTCAGAATATGTCGATAGACCCGTGTAGCTTCAACAGTCCAATCACCAGGCACATCATCAATTAGATGAAGAAGCGAGGTAGACTTCCGCCCCTTGAAAGAAGCGTCACAGTAAAAAGAAAAAAAAAACAAATGATTCTTGTCCTCGTTGGCAGAATTGAGGCAAGTTGGCTACGGAGGAAAGACCCTTCGATGATCGAGTTACTGCAATAGGAGGAGTCCGACGACAGACGAGGCAATATTGTACCATAGCCAAATTAGTGATGCTATTTCCTGAGTTATAGGTATTCTTATAAGTGATATGTACTACTCCCGTGATTGATACTGTGTTGTCGTGCTCTTAGGTTGAGCGATAAGATGATCTCTTACCTCAGATCTAGATATTCATTTACTGAGTTTAGGGTCACCTATAATATTTGATAGATTGGTCGAGTTCGGAGTTCCGGAAGATCGATGCTTCGAAGATCTCTACAAGATTGCGCTTCTTCGAAGACTCTTGCACTGATGTAAGAGTTGCTTTTCAGGCTAAAGGCTAAATGACAGCTAGCAAAAGCTTATTTGCAGCATAGTCTAGCTAGTAAAAGCATGCTTGCTCAGCTAAAATAGAAGTCTATCATCGGAAGTTGATCATGTATAGTGAAAAAAAAATCGACCTCACTGAGGCTAAATATTTAAGTTATTATTTGTGAAAAATTTAGGTTGTGACAAATGAACTCTCGCTTCCATGGCCCAATTACGTCATGAGATTGCCCGGGCCGATGTTCAATAAAGCATTATCAGCACTTTACGAACAGAGGGGATCGAACACGCGACGTGGAGTCACACGCCCAAATGGGTCCATCATCTTGTAGAGCCAATCCCTTTTAGGGGGTTAATACTCTATTTGTTTGCGAAAAAATGTGGCATTTTGGAAATTTTTTTTTTCTAGAATCTATTTTTTTAGGAAATGACAATAATTTTTAGCTAAAACCTGAAAGTCAAATTGGAATTTTTTTTTCCACTAATTGGTAAGGAAAATCACATTAGATTTTCTTCTTCATCATTTGGTCAAAAATGCTGACATGGACCTAACCTTCTATACGTGACACGGCCGGTGGTGTGACATGAAATTTCTTCTACTTAAAAAAAAAATCTGAATTTTTGATAGTTTTTATCTTACATTTAAATTTTATTTTCTTCTTTTTTTTTCTTTTGTTTCTTCCTTGCCAGTCATGGCCATAGGTGAGGCTCTAGCTCACTCGTGGCTAGCAAGGGAAGCCGAGCTTCGCCTTACTGGATCTAGCCAAGCAAATTGAGGTCGGTGCGGTAAGGCCTCACTGGCCAGCTAAGGGCGAATTGGAACCCCTTCCAATGGCCAATCCCTTGTGATCGGCGAAAGAAGACAGAAAAGAATAAAAAGTTATTTAAAAATTAATCAAAATTTTTTCTAATAATTTTTTTAATTTTTTTTCAAATAGTTAAAAGGAAAATACACGTGAAAAAGTGGAGGAAGGAAAAAGAAGGAAAATGTTTTTCTCTTTTCAACATGGCGGTGCTTTTTTCACTCTTCCTTGGCTTTGACATTCCTCATTTTAATGGTTTGAACATATTATCCTTTTTTTTTTGAGTTAATACCGTGCAAACTCCAAACTAGTACACATGTGACATATTTATTATAAATTATTTTTGACCATAAAAAATTTCAACAAACTGGTACACCTGCGATAAATTTACCCCAAATATTTTTTGACATCAAAAACCCAAACTGGTACATCTATGACAAATTTGCCCTTCATTTTAATTGGGCTAATATCAGAAAAGCCCCAAATTGATATACCTATGATAAACAAAGGGCAAAATCCCAAACTAGTATACTTGTAAAACTATCAGTGCCATCCAACTCAGTAATTTAATATTAAATTTAAAAACTAACGGTGGGTAAATTTATTACAAGTGTACCAGTTAGGATAAAATTTGTCACAAGTGTACTGGTTTGGAATTTTTGTGGTCACAAAAAATTAGTTAGGGTAAATTTATTACATGTGTATCAACTTAGGATTTTCGGTGGTATTAACCATTTTTTGTTGGTCGAAATATTATCCCTCATGTGGCTCACCACT
>JAGVVM010012206.1:0-16447 GCA_019149425.1 Psidium friedrichsthalianum
CCCCTCCTCTCCCTCCCCCCCTCCTCCCCTCTCCCCCCCTCCCTCCTCCCCTCCCTTCTCCCCCCCTTCCCCCCCCCCCCCCCTCCCTTTTTTTTTCCCCCCCCCCTCCCCCCCCCCCTTTCCTTTTTTTCTCCCTCTCCCCCCTCTCTCCCTCCCCCTCACTTTCTACTTCTCTTCTCCCCCCCCCCTCTCCCCCTCCCTCCTTCTCCCCATCTCTTCCCCTCTTTTTTCTCTTCGTCCTCCCCCCCCCCGGCTCTCTCCCCTCCTCTGTTGCCATCAGTGGGAATCATCGATGGTGGCAGTCATCTGCCTATGTTTTTGGTGGCGAGGCGCCGACGGGGGGGGGCCGATCATCGCTAATGCCTGACCCGGGGGTTTTTTTACAAAAAAATGGGGCAGCAGACGAAGGCAGGAGGGGTTAGCCCTCTCGCAAAGTAGTTTCTTTTCAGATTTTTTTTTGATTTTTTTAATTTTGAAAAGGACAAAACAAATAAAAAAAAAAAATTAAAATCAAAATCAAAACTAACTCGAAGCGCTGAACTACGACGGCAATTCTCGCTCAAGCGGGAATCTGCTCCGGCTGGGATTTCCTCCTTGTTCCACTCATCCACCCGTTTGGATTTGGCTTGCGATTTGGTGTCCTTGTCGCCTCCTTCTCCGCTCCCGCTTGTCGGTAGATTTTCTCTGTCCCTCTGATTTCACGGCATTGCAGATCTGGGTTCTTTGGGTTCCTCCCTACTGTGTAGTCGATTGTGGCTGGTGTTGCAATCCATCTGGATTTCGGTTGTTTGGGATGATTTGTAGCCTTCGAAACTCCCAGTACTGGTTATTGGTGGACCCTTAGC
This sequence comes from Psidium friedrichsthalianum, assembly GCA_019149425.1. Classification (NCBI taxonomy): domain Eukaryota; kingdom Viridiplantae; phylum Streptophyta; class Magnoliopsida; order Myrtales; family Myrtaceae; genus Psidium; species Psidium friedrichsthalianum. Next base: position 846 of record JAGVVM010012206.1, read on the forward strand.
GGGGTGTTATGTCTGATTTATTGATGGCTGGAAATCCTGGAATGGAACCCTTCGCCAAAGCCAAACGAGGCAACGTCTGGTGCCAAGACAGGCAAGGGGCCTCCTAAGCCTGGTTGAATGTTACTTTCGGATCTATGGGGATCCTCCTCCTGCGAGCAAGCCTGGAACTGCTGCGGTAGGAGAGAACACAGAACAACAAAGGGAAAGCTATTGCTGAACCGGAGAAAGCTGGTCCCTCCTCAGGGGATAATCAGAATCAAAAGAACACTCGGCATTCTCGACGAAGTCGTAGCTGAGGTAGAAGGAGTCGTAGCAGGGGAGTGGTCTTTCGAAACCCAGCTAATGTTCAGTTGAATCCTGAACAACATCAGCAATCTGGGCTAATGTTGTTCGCTCAGTTGAGAGGGGATACTCGTCTCCTACATTCCACCAACTTTCGTTGATGGAAGACCCACGGTTATAGCGTCGGATGACATAATCAACGAGGCCAACCCGAAACTGTATGAATGTCTGGTGGGATATTACATTCGGGCGGAAACTCCCATTTAAGCTCACTGAAGATGCCGTGAAAAAGGCCTGGGGAGCTAATGTCGTTGACATCAAAGCGGACAACCATGGCTTCTATTTTTTCCACATTCCGGATGAGTCTTTCGCCGAAGGATCATGGAGAATAGCCCTATCTCCCTTTTTCGCAACCTGATGGTGTTGCAGCAATGGCATCCACTGCTTAAGCTCAGAAAGGGCAGCATGAGACCCTTCCTATCTGGGTTAGGCTCAGGATATCCCATACGCATTGTGGTCGCCTTCTGGAATTAGCTTGATGGCAAGCACCATAGGCAAACCCCTATATGTGATTCTAACACGGTTGCAATGCGCACCTTCTTTTTGCACGGGTTTGCATTGAAATTACAGCCTCTCAGACACTTCATAAAGTAGCTGATGTGTCTTGAAAGGTGAGAAATACACGTTTAGCGTGGATTATGAATGGAAGCCAATCTCTTGCATGGTTTGTGGAACGTTTTGGTCATCGATGTGACCAGCTGCAGAAGTTCCCCTGCAATCACTAACCCCTGACCATGCGACTGGTAGATCCATTCGGAAACTCCTGCGAAGGATGCAAACTTGGTTACCACTACCAAAGAAACACTGATGAAGGGGGATGGGAGACGGTTCGAAGGAGAAAATCTCCTAACAAGGGCAGCCCGATAACTGGTAGGGTAGTGAACTCTACTCATGCAGACCCATCTGCGTCCCAAAGCACTTATGCAGAAACTGTGTTGGTATTCATTCATTATCTGAGTCTGACTCTTCCCAGGGTAGCTCGAAAAAGGTCTTCAACCTCAGAAGGAGATGGTTCCAGAAACCCCTGAAGAGATACCCCCTGAACCAGAGGAAGCAAATCTCCTCCGGCTGCCCCGATAACCAGACTTAGATCTGCATTACAAATGGGGGATAACATGTCCACTCCTGCCCCTTCGGAGATGGTCTGCAGCCTTGATGCTACTAAGCCTTCCAACCCGAAATCAAAAAAACGGGGTGGAGGTAGTAAGAGGTAATCCTTCCCACTATCCTATGTTTTTGGAGTCTGGAACATAAGGGGTCTGGTTCATCCCATTAAACAGGCTGAGATTCGCGCACTCGTGAGGAATAATAATCTTTCGTGCATTGGTATTTTGGAGACGAAAGTTAATCCGTCCCTTTTTGGTAAAATTTCTGCTGAACTTATTCGGGTTGGCATTGGATATCGAATTATGAGTACTCCCCTCGGGGAAGAATCTGGATTGGCTGGAATCCAAGTTCGGTGGACCTTGCGATCCTCTCTATGTCCATGCAGGTTATTCACTGTCGTATCAACCTCCGGCTTTTGGCTAAGACTTGCTACTTCTCGTGGTTTATGGTGATCATACTTTCGTCACCGGAGGACTCTTTGGGCAGACCTCATCCGCGTTAGCACCTCGCTGGAGGATGAACCTTGGCTTGTCGCTGGGGATTTTAATGCTATTCGGTTTGATTCAGACAGACTGGGCAGTTCAAATACCTGGATTCCAGCCTTTGATGAGCTGAATGATTGCCTAGACGAAGCTGGTTTGGATGATTTGAGATATGTTGGACAGCGATTCACTTGGTCCACTTCATCTGGAGCCTCTCGAAACTAAGAAAGATTGATAGAATCCTAATCAATGATGCTTGGATGGCGACCTTCTCCTATTCTGAAGCCTCTTTCCTTGTCAAAGGAATCTCTGACCACACCCCAATGGTCATCAAAATTGTTAACCAGGTGCATTCTCGGAAGCCCTTTAAGTTCTATAATTTCTGGATGACCCACACCCTTCTTTCAGGACTATCTTAACTGAAGTCTGGGAGTCGAGACGGTCTGGAACACCCATGTTTGTGCTTTGCCAGAAGCTTAAGCTTTTGAAATGTCGACTCAAACTTCTGAACAGAGAGTCTTTCTCTGATATATCCACGCGAACTGAGGAAGCCAGAGTGGCCCTTAAGGTGATCAGGAAGAACTTGCTAATGATCCGTTTAACCAAGAAAAGGCAGACCAGAGAAGGAAAAGCTGAGGATCTTCTCTGAATTACGCCTCCAGGAAGAGTCTTTCTATAGACAGAAATCAAGGATCAGATGGTTGAAGGAAGGTGACCTTAATACGGCCTACTTTCACCATTTTGTCAACAAAAGCACCTTCAAAACCGAATACTTTCGGTGACTGATGCGGATGGTTCTGCTGTAAATGACCCTGCTGCGGTGCAACGACATGTTATTACTCACTTTGAGAACTTACTCGCAGCAGCACCTACCTTGGCGCGGGCTGCTGAGGAGGACATTCAGGCCTTTCCTCACACGAACGCTGGATGAAGAGCAGAGGCAATTTCTGGTTCGTGATGTCACTGACACAGAAATCAGAAATACGATGTTTTCTCTTGCGAAAGGTAAGGCTCCTGGCCCAGATGGATTCAATGTGGAATTCTTCACTTCGTCTTGGGACATTGTAGGGTCCTCTGGTTATCCTGGCCATTAAGGACTTCTTTCGCTTTGGCTGCCTTCTGAAGGAGACAAATGCGACAATACTCACTTTGGTCCCCAAGATTCCTAATGCATCGGCTATGAATGATTTCCGCCCCATCGCTTGTTGCAATACGATTATATAAATGTATCACCAAAATCCTTGCTAATAGGATTGCCAGTGTCTTGCCGTCCATCATAAGCCACGGCCAGAATGCCTTTGTAAAGGGAAGAAGGATTGCTGATAATATTCTCATCGTTCAAGAGTTATTTGCCGGCTCCACCATGAACCATACTCTCCGAAGTGTGCCATTAAAGTGGATTTTCAAAAGGCATATGATACTATAGATTGGAAGTTTCTCCAAGTTGTGCTCCAATCCTTTGGTTTCCCGGCCAAACTGGTCTCACTGGTTATGGAATGCGTCTCTTCTCCAAAATTTTCGGTGGCAATCAATGGCGAACTATGCGGATACTTCGCTAGTGGCAGAGGCATACGACAAGGCGACCCTATGTCCCTTTACTTATTCACTCTTGCCATGGAAGTTTTCACGGGTATCCTCAATGCTCAAACCCGGCAGTCTGATTTTCTTTTTTATTGGCGGTGCAAACCTACCAAACTATCGCACTTATTTTTCGCTGATGATGTGCTGCTCTTTACTGAGGCAAACATTGGTTCGGCTAATCTCCTCAAGTTGGGGCTGGACTTATTCTCGGGGTGGTCTGGCCTCAAACCGAACCCAAGCAAAAGTGAGATTTTTCTGTCTGGAGGAACTGCTGCTTCTCGGCAAGATATACTGGACTGTTTCGGCTTCCAGGAAGGTAAGCTTCCTTTTCGCTACCTTGGTGTCCCTGTCATTGCATCTAGGCTTAACAAGGCAGATTGCACTTCGCTGTGAACTCTATAACGTCTAGAGCCCGCTCCTGGTCCCAGCGTTTTCTGTCCTTTGCTGGACGACTCCAACTTGTGAAATCAGTTTTGCATGCAATCCAAGTGTTCTGGGCAAACGTATTCACTCCGCGAAGTCGTTTTAGCAAGAATTGAATGATCCTCAGGCAATTCTGTGGAAGGGGCCAGAGTTAGGGGTTGGGGGAGCGAAAGTTCCTTGGGCAAATGTATGCAGACCGAAGGATGAAGGTGGACTAGGCATACGTCGCCTTCTCGATTCCAACCGTGCCTCTATGCTTAAGCACATCTGGGTGCTTTTCTCAGACAAAGAATCATTATGGTGTCGATGGATCCATTCTAATTTTCTGAAGAGAAAGAATTTCTGGGTTTCCTCTAAGCCGACGTTTTGTTCGTGGACCTGGAAAAAAATTCTAGACTTACGCCAAGAATTTTAGACTGGCTTTCAAAATGCAGATTGGTGATGGAGCCTCCGCATCCTTCTGGTACGATTATTGGCATCCCCGAGGCCCATTTGCATTTGCTATTCTCGGACCGAGACATTTACAACTCTGGAATCCCGCGGGATGCCTCAGTTCGGGATTTCTACTTGGGATCCTGGTCAGTGTCCAATTTCCTCAACCAGCTAAATGGATGGCCTGATCAAGTCCCTGTTATCGTTGAAAACCGCAGGGACAAACTGATCTGGACTAACAGCTCTGCAGGTAACTTTTCCATAGCTTCAGCGTGGGATCTTATTCGTATGAAGGCTCCTAAGGTGCCTTGGTCTTCCTTCGTATGGAGCAAAAGCATTATGCCGAGACATTCATTCCTGCTGTGGCTGATTTCCCTCAAAAGACTGCCCACACAGGTTTACTTATTATCTTATCATAGAATGTGGATGGTACTTGCACCTATTGTCATTGCCGCCGGACTCCATAGATCATCTATTTTTTTCCTGCTCTTCGACTGGATCACTGGCCTATTTCGGGCATCTAAGCTCAACCTGCTGTGGCGGAATAGGCCGTGGCTCGATACCATCTCCTGGGTCAGCCGTAAGTTCCAGGATCCTCTTTTCGGGACCAGATTGGTCGTTTCTCCTTTGCCGCTCTTTGCTACATTGTCTGGATTGGAGCGGAACAATGCTCTTTTCCGTGAGCGACCTTGCTTCTTGCCCGCTATGCGCACCCAACTTGCGAAGTTAGTTAAAGACCGAGGTTTGTCCCTGAAGCCGGTGCAAGACTCCTCGTATAACAGAAAGATCTAAACTAATTGGGGATGTCTCATGATATCTTTTCTTAGTTTCGGGGTTGTTTCTCCGCCCCTTTTGTCCATATTTTTGGCTGTATCTTTGGTGCCCTTGGCCCTTCTTCTTGCCGCTACACCTTCGTACCAATTGAGACACTTCGATGTTCTAATTGGTGCGGGGTTTTGTGTTTGGCTTTTTGTAATCGCGCTTTGAGTAGCTCAATACATTACCTTAAAAAAAAAAAATAAAAAATAAATGATGAAAATGCCCTTGTGGTCAAGCAATTTTTTTAGACTAAGTGGCCATTTCAACTCTTATTTGAAACAAGTTTAACTTAATACTCTTATTAAGAAAAAAAGATTTTTTAGGCCTTTATTTATTTGAAACATGGTCCACTTCATTTTCTTATTTGAAAAAATCAATTTTCCAAAAAAGAAAGAGTCGGTACATTTTCAAGTAACGATCAATAGCTAAATGGGTGTAAACAAAATCAGTATATGGGGTGATCTTTATATTTTCAAAGTTCTAGATTCTACAATTAAGGAGAAAAATCTGTAACCTCTTGAAATTCGGGGCAATGCGTAATAATGCCAAAGTTAAGGTCGTTTTCAGAAGTTCTCCCTAAAAAAGTTCTGCATATCTAATTAATTCTTTCTAAAAATTGAATAATCTTTAATCAAGTATATTAAATGAGGACTTGGAAGGCAATCGTTCCCTGACACAAGGTTAGAGATGAGCACGTCCCAGTGAGGCAATCTTAATAGGAGAATGGGATGGAACGCAGTTCAGTAGTCAATAATTTCTACTTGACTTATGATAAATTCATGAAAAAATTATCCAATCAGTCATAAATCTATTATACGAATACCAAATTCAATTCTAAACTTTTTTATTTTTTCCAATCCAATCCTAAACCATTGTGTGAAATTTTAATGTAATCATTCCGGTCAATTTTGTCAAAAATCGCCAGCATGGCAACGTAGTCATCGCCGGCTGTCCTATGCGGCACACAACTACATTAATGATTTTCGACAAAAATTAACAAAAAGAACTATGTTGGAACTTCACAGGAAAAAATTGACAAAATTAATAAGTTTAAACCAAATTGATATCTATACAATAAATTTAAGATTGATTGGACGCTTTTCCCGTAAATTTACCCATTCATTCATTAGATTTTCTTCTTCTTCTTCTTTTTTTTGTCTTTTTTTGTTTGCGAATATTATTCAATTCTCCACTTGCTGTCCATTGTCTGGGTCATCACAGTAGCTCTTAAAGTCCCCACGTTTGGCATGGTGCTCTGTACTCAGAACGCCCACTCTCCTCCACGAAATGAGTGCATTTTGGGTGGTCGCTCTTCACTCTCCGTGACTTGGTTCTTGATTGTCTGGTTGACTTGTCCCATCTCTACAAATCAGTGTTCTTCAATCCATCCAACACATGCCTAACCGGTTCGATTCAACACTCATTTCCCATTTGGTCAGAGCTTGGCTCGGTTTGATTCGGTGTCGTTTCCTTCGCTTTTGGAAAAATTTCAATACGCCCCTTTTATGTCTGTCTTGAAGCAGTCTCTAGAGTTGGTGATTTCCTCTCGATCGACTTCATCTTGACTAGTCTCGATTGGCTTGCCTCAATTCGACGTTATTTCGTTCGCCTTTTACAAGGATTTAGGTAATTAGATTTGCGGGTGATTGTTCTTTCATATTAGCGTAATAGTTTGAAATCTTGATATTGAGATCCTTATGAATGATGTGTCATTACAACTTTATTCACGTAGCTCGGGTCAAATCCGCTTTGGCATGAGCGTTTGTTTCTTGACCTCAAGGTCCTTGATGCATGCTTTTCACATGGCTTCATCTTTTGAATTGAACTTTGGTTGTAAACTTCATTTCACAATTAAGTTATTCATAATATGTTCATTGCCAAGATAATTTTCGAAGGCCAATACATTGGGTAGCAGCTATTGGCACCTCAAGTTTGCTCTCATATTTGCAAAATAATCGTTAAATTGCCCTAGGATTGACCCAAAAATGACTAGAGTTGGATCTATGATATATACAAGACACGAATTGAATATTGAATGTGTGAATGGCATGCATCATGATGTGGCAATCGAATATGACATACGAATCCATTATTGCCACGTCATAATGCATGTCATTTCGCAAAGTCTTGTTGGATCGTCAAATGTCATTTGCACATGTGGGTTCAATTGTCACACCATTATCAATGCCATTCCCTCATATTCATCCGCATATTTCGCATTGGAGATTCATATCACAGTTGCATGTCATGTTTAATCTTTACATGTGCGGTCACTATGTCACCTTGCATTAGACTTCTAGTCATGTTCGATTTCGATTTTTACCATGAAATATTCGACATCTCATTCCATATCATAGATTTTTATGCACAATGTATTTCAAAGTACATGGTCACACACAATGGGATAAGCCATTTAACAAGATGATTCGCTATTTCCGCCTAATTGTGCATTGATCAAAATTTCTTTTTTAAACTGTTTAAATAAATTAACGACAAAAGCATTGTAACCAAGTTAAGGCTTAGATCAAAGAGTTGTGGTACAAAAAAGGCATCGTAGGATGTAATTTATCCATCACGTAATCCAAACCTCCAGACCCAAGGCTTTGTTAACGCATATGGACCAGTCACCTTGCGCATAGGCATCTTAGGTATAAATGGATAGGAAATATTTGCGTGACAGTATTGTAAAAATAATACAATCTCAATTGTAGATCCACACATTATTACCGCATGTTTTGCATAAAACACTTATTGATTATGATATCATATAGTCAAAAATAAATTAAATCATCAGACTAGCAACTTCCTATTGGACTTAGGTTAAATACATCGATCTCTTTACTTATCAATTTATGTATTTGGTTTCGTAACGAACTCAAAACAATTTGGAAAGACCCCAGGAATCGCGGCACTACTAACTAGTGACCCGAAATGACAGCTTTCAACCTTTTACACATCCGCATAGGACTCTTTTTTGTCTCCGTAACTCACGGGCGCATCTTAAAATTTTCTTGGCTGCAGTTTCTCTTGAATTCAATTGTTATTGTCTAATTCAAATCAGTGCAATTAAGATTTATGTTGACTAAGACCAACCTAAACATTAGGTGGCCCTTGCTTTTCCTGATTTTTCCCTTACGTCCAGGGATAATACCACGTGGTCTAAAAATGCCATGGCATTGCACAAGAAAACATTACATGAGCTGAAGCTAGTGATGGGTAGTGGGGAAAAATATGAAAATCGGAAATTCAAAGATTTAAAATGACAGTTTCGTCTTTCATATTGTCATATCCAAGTTAGGGCAAGGTACGTTTTGTCTTGATTAGATGGAGGAGTTGTCGATGTCGGGCACGACCCATTATCAGAATATGATTGCCACACAAAGTAAAATAAAAATTACAGAGCGGAAATTAACAATCCTAAATAGAATGCAAGTACTTTTTTTGTGTGTGTGTGTGTGATGATTATGGGATATACCATTGATAACAACTTGTGGCTATATCATCACCAACAATGACATCATCCGCAATCAGAACTTTCAATAGCCGACGAAGTCGCCACCGACTTTGGTGGCCTTCGATTCAACACCACCAAGGTCTACTTCTTAGTGTCCGACAATAGCGTATCGTGACCTTCATTGGCCACTCCATGTATTCTTTTCTTCAAACTTACGAACAATTCGATCCCATTTCAAACGGGTCATGCTATTTTATGTGAATGCAATCTATGTTCAATTCTTATTCTTCTTATTCTTCTATTTGGTAATAATGTTCACATTCTTTGAGGAAAAAGTACCAAAAAAGTTATAAACATACTGTATTGATGTCAATTCAGTTATAAACTTCATCTCACCAATTTTGGATGCAAATAGCTGATGTAAACGATTAATCGTATTATGTGGTATGACCAGTGCTAACATGAACATTTTTAAATATTTTTTTAAAAAATTGAATTTGAGTCATTCTTTTTCCTATAGCGGCTAGGACCGTCACAATGGCCAGCGAGGGCATGTCGGCCAAAAAAATAATTAAAAAATATCAACGTTAGCACCGGTCACGCCATGTAGGACGAGCATCTACGTCAGTAATTTCTTGTCAAAACTGATCAGATGGACTCAATTGACAAAAATGGAAAGTGTTTATGATTAAATTAGCACAATCAAAAGGTTTAGAAGTGAATTGCGATCAATATAATAAGTTTAGTACTTTTTTTTTTTAATACTTTTTCCCTTTCTTTGACCAATTCCCATTATCCACCAGTGTTAGAAACTTTGAATATTAAAGATTCAGCGACAATGAACTTCGAATGCCCTTAATACTCAAAGCAGCATACAATAGGAAACCTAGTATGGAATTAACAAGTCATGGGATTGCATTGGTGGCCCTTAAAATCTTCCCATCTGTCGGCGACGCCAACTTCAAGCTGAAAGAGACTTATAAAGACCACATAAAAATAATTATGTAAATACTGGTTATATACAGAGAATTCAATAGGTTGGCTTAGCCTTGAATCCATCATTTTTCATGCGACCGGCCGCAATGTCTAGATCTCGTGCTTTGCTTCATATTATATTATACACTGGCATGGCAAGAATAAGGACACGCGGCCATGCTAAGCAAAATTTAATGAACAAACTTGCACGCATAACAAGTATGTCGTCCAAGATCGCCTCTTGACGCGAACCCTCCACCTCTTGTTGTCCTTTTCTATGATGGCGTGTCCACGTCTATAATTTAAAATAAATTTATTGATGTGAGGGAAGTTTGGACATATGTTTGCATTATTTCAACGTGTCGTTGAAAAAATCTACCGTGGAACCACCATCACGTTAGGGTTTCAAAAGATAAGGCAGCTGGGATTACTAGGAGACATGCTTTGCTAGTTTAATGTTTGAGAAAATTACCAAAAAATTCTAAACATATTATATTTGTGCTAATCCAATCTTAAAGATTATGATAATTAGCCAATTTAGTCCTTTTGAGCCTTAAATCGTTCATGTGGACTCCGGCCATCCAGCATAGCATGATCGAGGGTGATGTAGAAATTTCTAGAAAATTTTTATTTTTTTTAATTTTTTAAGTTTTTTTAATTAATTCTTTTCTTTTAATGTTAAGGGATTGTACGCCCTTGCCCAATTTTGAGTGAGGCCCACAAGCGGCGCCTATTGCCGATGGGGGTTTCACGGTTCTCGTCTATTGCCGCTGAGGGCTCACAAGCCCTCGCTTGTGGCTAGCGGGGGTCACCGAGTCTTGGCTAGTAGTTAGCGGCCTCTAGTCCTCCCTCAACAAAATAAAAATAAAAATAATAATGATAATTTTCATGTCAGCGTCAAATATGTCACGTCATCATTTTTTAGCCAAGATTGGCCTCATTGACAAATTTTAAAATATTTATGACTAAATTTATAAAATTGAAAGGTTTAAGACTGAATTGACAAAAGTGTAACAGGTTTCGGACTTTTTAAAGTAATTTTCCCTTCAATGGGATCATCAAGCTAAACAAGCATGCTTGTGGGCCGTGGTGTGTCCCATTTGATGTAATTGTCTAGCTCAGACCATTGATATGATATAGAATGTATGATTGAGTACCCAATATTTCATCCGAGGGATTAAACTCGGGGATTGTCGACGAGTTGATCACGACTTAATGGAATAACTCGATTAAGGACCTGCCACCAAATTATCTCCCTAGGAAGAGTCACCGGGAAGACTTCGAATCACGACGAAGACAATTTCCTTGAAGTCATTCCCATTTATCATAGTAATTATGGTACTGGGATGAGGAGACATGTTGTAATCTGACGGGAATAATAAAGGGCATTTTAAGAAAAATTATAAAAAAAAATGCTAAATTTATTATAATTGTGCCAATTCATATTCTAAATCTTTTTTTTTAAGTCACTGAAGCTCGCCGGCCACAGCTGGAAGGAAAAAAAAAGAAAGAGAAAAAAGAAAAATAACAAAAAAAATTAAAATAAACAATTCACGTCAAGCTCGACAAGTTAAATGGTTTGAATTGGCATAAATATAAATGATTTAAGACCCAATTAACAAAAATACAATAGATTTAAGATTTTTTTGGCATATTTTCTAGAAACATTAAGGAGACGCATGGTAACACTTCTAAAGCAGAATTTATGTTCTAGAAGTGCTTTTAAAGCAGAAATCTATTTGGTAATGCAATTTTTAAAGCAAAAATCCATTTGGCTACTCAAGTTCATTTTTCTACTTTGCTTCAAAAGTTATTTTTAAGCAACTTTTATAAGTAAAAAAAAAAGTTACTTCTCTCTAGAAATTAAAATTAGAAAGAGACAATCCGCCATCGTTGGCCATCATTCGTTGTTGCCATGACCGCCATCAACCGCTACCGGTCTCCTTCGGCCGTTAAGTAAAAAATAAATTTAAAACTATATATATTATAAAAATTATGATAATTTTTCATTAAATTTGTTTTGCATGAAAGTTTTTAGCAATATCATTTTTTAATGAATTGTAAGAAATAAATGTTCCATGATTTGACTAAATGGCATCCCACAAAGACAAAATTTGTCATACATTCTTTTAAAGTTAGCAACATATTGTGTGATAGAACGTTCCTTCCTCTTAGATCGGTAATGTTACGCCCGAACCTCCACGAGCGCGCGCGACATCTGCGCAACGATGGTCGATACATGCGACATCCCAGGACTGTTGCCGACCCAAAAAACTTAATATCCCAAATTAAACGCTAGCGGAAACGATACCTTACCCTGACAATGAATGAGCAAAGACTAGCGCAACCATAACACCTCATATATTACATAATCTTAGCTCCATATTACACTTGAATGTCACCTTTACAAAGATTAACAACAACAAATAACCCAGGGCGACCACATTCATCAGCCACCACCGATTCACCATCAATTGTCCTTGCCAACTGGGTATTCCACCTGGATATCAAATCTTGTGGTATCCCTGCCATGCTTATGTTCTAGGGTCTGAAAAATATGGGTAATCACCTATAAGAACAAATCTCAGCAAGCTAACCTCTAAATCTCTTCTCAGAATACCAAATACCCTCAGACCCAACTCTCAAGTCTCAACTCAGGCATTCAAAATCACATGGCCAGAAAATATCAAATCAGGTCCAATCCGGGACCAAAATCTCAGGATTTCAAAAAATAGCAAATCAATGGCTCGATATAAATAATCAAGCATTTAAATCAAACACATCCAATCCATCCTTAAATATTATTTTGAACACGAATATGGGCCCCAAATATTTGAAATAGTAATATAAAATATTACTCAGGGCCGATTTTGTATAAATTGCTCCAAAATATATTTTTCGATATTCGAACCGCACGGGATCCACAAAACTTGTCATTTTCAAATCAAAATTAAATTGGACAGCACGTGAACAGTGTTCAGAGGTTAGTGAACAGTGATTTCAAAACACTATTTGGCCCGTTTTTGCTCTAAATCTCCAAAAATCCATTTTTCGGTACCCGAAACCTCACGGAATCCACATCAACCACCACAAACAGCCGATATCCAGCCAAGACAGCAACATACCAAGCCCAAATAATATATCACAGCGACGCCACAGAATCAATTTGCTCAAATACGCAAATTCCGGCAATTTTTCCTAAACCGATTTACCTCGAATCGGACTCTAGAGCTAGTCCATGGCATGTACAATATTCTAATCAAGAAATAGAGGTATACTTACCTAATCGAGGGTGAAACAAAGTTGAGAAAGCGGTAGAAATGGCGGCGCACGGCGGCAACCAAAAAGGGACGACGGATTCCGGTGGATTTCGTCCAAATCGGGGCTGATCAAGGGCCGAATGGGGTGGTTCACGAGCTGAAAATTAATATTTTCACATGAAAATGAGCTCTAGGGGTCGCTGGGGTCAGCATATATCAATATGAGCCCTAGATCCAATTCGGGTAGCAGAAAACTGGTTCGTCAGCCGAAACGGCGAAGCAGATTGGAAGGTCAAACGACCTCGGATCGAAGTGATTCAAGTTGAAAAAGAACCACAAGACATGAATTACGACATACTCAAAAATTGCGATGATCTAAGGGTGGAATTTCCGTTGGCAGCAGAAATCTGGAACCCAGCAGAGAGAGAGAGAGAAAAATCCGAAATTAAGAGAGAGAGAGGAGAGAGATTGTTTTGGTGATAAGAGAGAGAAAAAGAGAGGAGATAGAGTAGATATTATCTCTAAGGGCAATAATTGAGTTTACTATTCATCGAAAGCGACGTAAGGCTGAACGAATCGATTGATTTTTGGACTATCAGTGAATTTCGGATGATAGGGGATTGGGCCTCAATAATTTCGGTCAAAACTAGTCAAATTGGTAAAAAAAGATGATCGATGAGACATTTCTCGAAATTCGTGAAATTTCAAGACCGGGTGGGGACTCAATCGGTGCTGATTTGGCTCAATCGCGATCGGAAAATAACTCGAAATGCCACCGAACAAATTTTGTAGTCTCACTAAAATTACTAATACTCTCTAGCCATACAGTCTAGGTCAAGCCGGGGGCAAAACAGCCACTTTCCATATTTTGCCTTTCTTATTGGCACTCCAAAATCAATTGGCTAATTTTCAAGCCTTTCAGGGCGATGTCCAATTTCAATTGCGATATTCCTGAAAACTCGATTATCCAAGCTCGGAATCTGATTTGTGGCCACATTCATATGATAGCGACTCTAGTAAATACTCAGACTAACGAGCGGCTTTTAGGAGTTATGCGTATCGACCTGAAATTAGGTCCACGTACTTAAATTCCTAGCTAGCCATTCCCCTTTAGTTAGTCATCTCGAAATGATCAGTTCCGAGTGAGATTTAACTACAGTGCATCAATGAAATATATCCATTCTATTACAAATTCTGAGAGTGGGTCGAATTTCAGGATGTCACAGGTAAAATTCCCGTGATAGTTCATAAATCCGCGACAGATTATTTTGGCCCGAATATAATACATCCAAATACTTCTATAGTTTTTTTTCACTGCGTCAATATGAGTTACCGGATCAACTATATTATTCTACATAGAGTTTAGCATCTAACCAAGAATACATGCATCAATAACATCCCAAGTTTCATCATCTTTAGGCTTTGCTTCAGTTAAGTGTGTATGCTGAATCTTGCCTATCAAATGAGCTTCATAATTTTTTTTGATTGGTGAAAATTAGCACGGCCCTCAAGCTTTTTATTAGTAATTCGATTAGATGAGGATGGAACCATCACAGTCACCAAAACATTATTCTTCCTAGAGTCACCATCCTCTTTACTCATGTCATCCATTCTTAACAGTTCAGTAATCCAACAAAATATCACATCAATAACAAACCACAAAAGCTACCTAGTCAGCTTCACTTTGGCTCCAAAAAGCCGACAAACAGTACACAAAAAATATCAATGCCAGTTAAAAGTTACCCACAAAAAGTTACCCACATAACAGGACACGAAGGCTCCCGAGAGTGTCGGTGCTTCCTAGATTTTAAGTGCTCGATCGTTCTTGTTACTCTCTTGCCTTTTGACTGACGGTTATCCTTTTTCCTGATAAATCCAAATACATGGGTTGATTGAGTTTTATGGGGGAAATCTTGTCAACTGCTGTGAAAACTGTGGAAGTATCTGGCTTGTGATTGACCCATCATATGTTGCTGTAGCTGATGGAAAACGGCAATGTTATTCCTCATATGAACACTGAAGTGCTTTTGCTAATTTACCCTAAGAAAGCTTTACTTGTGAACAGCAAGTTATTGTTCTGTCCATATCTTGCCTATCTGGAAATTCAAAAACATCCTTATAGAACTAAAACTCGTCCAATGAATGAGAAGGATCTATGTATTTCTTGAATGGCATATTAAATATTTTATATCAGAGTTAGCTACAGCAGAGAGTTGATGATATTTTTTCTGCTGAATTATCTCAGTTCAGCTGAAAGATTTGACCAAAGAGAACATTCTTGGACCTGAATTGGAAGCTTAACGACAAAGAGGGTTGCCATTCACTAGTTTCACTGAATGAAAAGCTGTAAGTACACCGTATGTTCCTTTTGATACCAGCTGTTCAATTTTATTTGATGATATTTGTGTATAGATGGTGGAAAAGCATGTTATATTTTTCATTGAAGTGGATATGATACTGTTCCACGTCCGTGATTTGTGTATTGAGTAGTTTCTCGCGACCTAAGCCTGATTAAACAGATGCCTTGCGGTCTCCCTCTCCTTCTGTTCTGCTAACATAACTAACGGAAAGAACTGAAAAATTACATTTTTTTTGGAGCGTCATTTAGCTTACATCTCGACTGATGTTGTCACAGGTTGAATGTTACGAGTGTTAGGATTCGGCGCATAATCAAATCGGAGTAAAGTGTAAAGCAAGAAAAGGAAATCGAGACGCGAGGTTTTATCC
>JAGVVM010012207.1:0-13319 GCA_019149425.1 Psidium friedrichsthalianum
ATCATATCTTATGACATATTACAAACGATACGAACTCCACAATTAATGTTCCATATTTTCACGCCATGACCAATTAACTACCGTCCATATTCACAGTCATCCAATTTTATAGTCCTATGACCAATTCGGACCATTGAATCCACAAACAAGATGAGTAGACTCTACGGTCTAGCTATCCAATACTACAAGTGTTGACACTTGATTTTTCATCACATTTTCTCTTTAAAATTAATAGAAAATCCATAAAAATTTATAAAATTAAAAAAAATAAAAAATCAACTTTGGGGACTTTGACCAAGCCGAAGGAACCAATTTTGACCAAAAAATAAATTTTCATATTTTCGGTATTATCCTGCATTTTATTTTAAAAAATTCATAGAAAATCAAGAAAAAATGAGAAAATTACAAAATTAACTTTGAAAGCCTTGGCCAAGCCTAAGGAACCAATTTTGACCAAAAAAATGAGTTTTCATATTTTTATCATTTTTTAATATTTTTCAGAGATTAGGAAAATATTTGAGAAAAAATTGCATTTGAGGCCACAAAAATATAAAAAAATAGTCAGTATTTTTCTTTTAATTTTCTCATCATTTTGGCCGAAGAAAATCTGCAAAACTTAACTTGGAATTGGAAATTACTTTGTTAATCTCATTTTCAGATTAATTAAAAAAATAAAAATAAAAATAAAAAAATTATAAAAAAATGCATTTTAGCTCTGTAATTTTCAATTTTTGCATTTCTAGAGTTGTGACATTATCCTCTAATAGTCCAAATTTTTAACAGCTTGATGGGGTACTTTCCATTGTTGCGTTCAATTTTCCGAATTCAATTTGTCATTTAAAGCGTTCTCCGTGATGCATTATCACGTTTGCAGGATTTGCCGGTAGAGTATGCAGGATCGATTTCGCGAGATGTTCTTGAGAATTGATGTACTCAAGAGTTGGGTCGTGGAATTATTAGGTAAAATCAAGAAAGGTTCTCTAGTTCAGTTTGAGTATGGAAAGGAAAGAGCTACGAAAAGTGGATTTTGGGAGCCCAAAGGCGATCCCCTCAAGGAGCAATATTGAACAAGGATCCACAAGCAACCACCAGGTTGTTGCGGCAAATATTCCTCAGAACCCTCCTATGGAAAATCTACAGGATGATGTCATGGGTGACTGCTTGGAGCTGTGGGACCTTGATAATCTTGGATCACCTTCTTCTAGTTTAGAAAATTCTAGTTGCGTGACCATGTCATCAAATGAATATTTTGATTCATTGGCCCTTTTGCAAGACATTGAGGCTGAAAATTCCAAGAGGTGGAGACAAAAGAAAGGCCACCGAAAAAAAAAGGGGTGAATCCAAAAGTTGCAAACTTTAGAATTCGAGGCATCGGTGCGTGTGGATGACAGAGTTTCATGGTTCATTCGAAAGGAGCTTTTGTTTGAGTGTCGTTTGAACTAAACAGGGACCGAGAATGTTTGTTGAATGGAAAGGGTGCATTTTTATAATATAGGGCCATTGTTAAGGTTGGGGACAAAGGAGCATGCATGAGGAGACGGAGGAGAGAGAAGGAATAGATTGAAACCTTCTTTGCTTTTTGTGTATGATGGGTTCATTTCTGCTACTACTTAAGTTGTCGAAAGAACAGAACACTTACCATTAGCATGGCAATGGCAAAAAGGCCAGCTTATTGGACGTGGCACTCTCGGAAGCGTTCATATTGCAAGCAACCGAATGTGCGTTAAAGGAGTTTGAATAATTGCCCAATGATCCTAATTTGGCTGAGTGCCTGAGGCAGTTAAAGCAGTATTATGGCAATGAAATTTGAGCATCTTGGGGCCCTAATCGAATCGGCTGTCTGCAGTTTGACCCGCCATGTTATGATTGGATTGGCTTACCTGCATAACTCCATACGAGGTTAATTCTAGATAATTGATCAAGCGTCAGGAGATTGATTTGCATATTGGATGAGGATGATAGACCCCTGTGAAAAGTCTTTGGCCTGCGCAGAGATTTAAAGGGGACTATTATAATTTTTTATGCATCTGGGATAGTCAAACTTGCTGCCTTTGGGATGCCAACCATCCATGGAGATAAGAGTTGCCTTTGGTCAGCCAGCAGAGGAGCAAAATGCAGTAGATCGTAGAGAGGGGAAGTCTGGTGACTAGCAATTACGTGGACGATAATGACGTGGAGGGTCTAGAGATGCCACTTGAAGGTTATTTTATGCAGCTGGATGGAACTCGTAAAGATTCTGACTGTTAGAAAGCATATTGATGATACAGAGGACTATGCTGGTATTCAACTAGACAGCCATAGAAACGAGTTAATTCAACTGCAGTTGACGTTGATAATTGCATCTTTTGTTATTGCCGTTGAAACTTTAATTGCTGGTTTGTTTGATATGAACATCCCTTATCCATTGTATGACAGGGATGGTATATTTGGCTTCTTCGTGGGAGGTACCTCGGTGGGCTGTATATTGATCTTCTTTCTCACTTTAAGATATGCAGAGGAGAAGAAGCTGCTAAAAAAAAGAGAGTAGCAAATGAGATCAGCGACTCGCACTCAAAATGTGCTCTGTTTGAAGTCAAAAAAGAAAGGAAGCCCGTGGGGAACATCATCATAAAAAGGGAGAGAGAAAATCCACTTGGGGCTCTCTTCCCCCATTGACGGAAAGAAAAAGGAGAGCTGGGCTCTCTGATCCTCTTTCACAGTTCAAGGGCCAACAGACAAGGAGGATGGTAAGATTGAGGTGCAAAAGCGCAAAAGTATTGCAGATGAGGATGACTTGGAGGAAGAAGCACAAATGCATGAGGTTGAACGCCCGTTAAAATGACTAAGGTTGAGAAACCAAGAATCTCAAGGCTTAACTTCTCCTAGTAATCAAAACTCTCAATTAGGTGGAGCTTCGTTCCAACCTGTAGTTGAGCAGCAAGAAATCCAATTCAGTCCAGCAAAATAACATGAACAAGGGAAAACAACCCATTTCGCCCATGGCTTTGGCAGTAATTGAAAGAAACGACCTATCACAGCTGTCTACTACTAAAGTTAACGAACTCCCAACAGAACAAAAGAAAAGAAATGATGAGTATAAAAAATGCACCAAAAGTTGAAAAGGAGGGGTACTTTCTTAAGCCGATTTAATATTGTCAAGAGGGTGTCGTCTGCAGTTTTCCCTGCTAACATGATGACATGACTGGAGGCTGTCGAGCCATTTATGTCATTTAAAGATGTATCGAATTCCCAGAAGCAGAACCTGTTCGTCAGTAAGTTAAACTTCCGCTGCAAGGTCTGTGATTTTAGCGATCCTAATAAGAACTACACAGAAATAAGTTCTAAGCATGAAAGTTTGATCGAGCTTGTCGAGTTTGTTTCTAGTGGATTAGCTAAGTTCAATGAACTGGCAATAGCTGCCATGTGTAAGGTGTGCGCAATCAACTCGTTTAGGGTCTTCCCTCCGAAGTATCGGTCAAATAGCTCTGGGGGTGAAGCTGAGGATGAGGAACCAGTATTCGACCTTGCATGGTCACATCTACAAATCGTGTATGACTTGCTACTTCGTTTTATTAGTTACACTTCTCTTGATGCAAAGGTTGCAAAGCAATATGTAGATCATCCTTTTATTTGGAGGATACTTGACCTTTTCGATTATGAGGATCCGAAAGAAAGAGACTGCTTAAAAACGATTCTGCATCGAATTTACGAGAAGATCATGGTCCCACTCTTTCGTCGCATTGGATGCTATCTCAATAGCTCGCATTATCAGAACATACAGAACCGTTGGAACCAAGCTGTGCTCAACCTTACCAGAAATCTAAAAAAGGGATTTTAACAGAAATGGATGAGGAACTCATGTCCCCTTGCCAGCGCAAGCTGGAAGAAGACAACTACTTGTCGAATGTTACGGTTGAGAAGCGAAGAGCAACGTGGGAACGCTTGGAAAATGCCACCTCTGACCAACCTGTGTATGTCGTTGAACAGCAGTGCATAGGAATGTCTTCATCTACACTCAAGGCACCCAAAGAAAAGAAACAATAGCATAATTAAAGAAAAGAGTAGTGGAGCTCGTGGGGAACAGCATTATGAAGAAAAAGGTGAGTGGAGTAGGCCATGAGGAGAATGGGTGAAGTGCTCCGGCGGGGACTTTGACTGAGGATTCACGTGAAAAAGGGGAGTCCAACGTGCTACATCATGTGATGTCGATCACATATAGGCAGAGGCACTCCAAATTGATGCAGGAATTTACGGGTGAGGTGGAGTCAAAGACAAAAGACATTCGGTTAACACAGCAATAGGGGGCATCTCACGCACTTGAAGATAGAGGTTTTATTCCTCATGATGGGGGGGCGGGGGGCGGGCGCGCTAGAGATTATTGGTGATCATTATCACCAAGGGCCCCAGGTCGCCCAACTTGCAGGAGAAGAAAACATTCTCCATGATCTGGTGTCGTAAGGGCCAAAAAAAAGAAAACTTCAACTGGTTGACAAAATTTCGAGTGGTGATTTCTGACCGAAGGATCACTGACTCACTAACCCCAAAACTTCAGTTTGCGAGTTCCTCATATACTTTAACTGATGGGCTATGACTAGAACCAGAATGAGGGGGCTTGGAGAGATCTTTCATGAGGACAGTGCCCTCGGGGGGTGGAGGACGTCTCGGTCGAGAGACCCTGGAGATGAAGCAAGAGTTCCTGCCCGTGGAGATAGCTCATCAACTAAAATGTGCCAGCGGGTGGACATACCAAGGGGTTTTACCATGCACAGCCAAGGACATCTACTCGCAAAAGAACTGGTTGCAAGAGGTTTATAAACCACGCTCATTACTGATTCTGCTATTTTTGCCATGATTTCACACGTGAATATGGTAATTGTTGGAGCACATGCTGCAATGGCTATTGGTGGAGTTATCGCACCCGTGGGGTTGAACATGGTTGCTTTTGTTGCTCAAAGATTGCATAGACTTTGGAAGTGGAACAGGCTCTCCATTTCTCATGTTGTCAACCCAACATTTGACTACGTACCTCCAAATCCGGTCAGTCAGGTAAGCATCCGTGACTTCGTTTGATGCTTTATTTGTAGTTTTCGCGCTAGAATTGGCTAGGACGAAACTTCGCCGGAGGATAGCTTCGGCCGAAGGGTGGGTACTTTTAGGTCTGTTCTTGCTATCAAGTTGATGTTTGTGGATAAGATAATCTTGAGGAGTAGTTTGGGATCAAAATAGGCAAGAAATGTTGAGTTTTTGACATCGGTTTGAGTTCGCCAGCGAGCCTCCGGTGATTTTGGCCGGAGTAAGAGGGTCTCCAGCCATCCTCTTTGATAGATGCGTGCAGCTCAAGATATAACGGCTTTTGAAAGTAAATTGAAAGTAAAAAGGATCGGACGGCCAAAATTTTCCACGTACGAAATCGTGAATCTTTTGAAGTAAAAACGATTTGCTGAATATTAAATGGATTTTCTGAATAAATAAATAAAACTTGATCGGACGGTGAAAATTCGCCACATGTTGAGATCTCCATAAATCTTTTGGACGTGAAAATATTCCAAAAAAATCATAAAAAATGACAAAATAATTTAAAAAATGGAAAATTCATAAAAATTTCTGAAAAAAGTTGGAAAAATCAGTAAAAAAAATTCAGAAAAATCTCAAAAATTAGGAAACGGATCATTTCGACTGGCTAATCCTATTTTTGATGATTTTTCCTTCCTGATATTTTTAAAATGACGATTTTGCAATTCATAGGCAAATTGTCTTGGAAAAATACCGAAAAATTCTAAAAAAATCTCAAAAACTAGGAAACGGGCCATTTCGACTGGCCAATCCTATTTTTGATGATTTTCCTTCATGATATTTTCAAAAATCATGATTTTGCTCCTTATGGGTAAATTTTCTCGGAAAAATTCTGAAAAATTCCCAAAAAAAAATCAAAAACTAGGAAACGGGTCATTTCGACTAGCCAATCCTATTTTTGATGATTTTCCTTCATGATATTTTCAAAAATGATGATTTTGCCCCTTATGGGTAAATTGTCTCGGAAAAATTCCGAAAAAATCTCAAAAAATCTCAAAAACTAGGAAAAGGGCCATTTCGACTGACCAATCCTATTTTTGATGATTTTCCTTCATGATATTTTCAAAAATGATGATTTTGTCCCTTATAGGTAAATTGTCTCCAAAAATTTTGAAAAATTCTCAAAAATCCCAAAAAATTAAGAAACGAGCCATTTCGATTGGCCAATCCTATTTTTGATGATTTTCCATCCCTGGTCTTTTTAAAATGACGATGATGCCCCCTTACAGGCAAATTGTCTCAAAAATTTTGAAAATTTTTCAAAAATTGCAGAAAAATGGGAAATGGTCAAGTTTGACTGGCCAGAACTATATTTTGTGACTTTGACTCCCATTTCTTCATGAAATGACAGTTTTACCCCCCATGGGCGAATTGTCTCTAGAAAATCAGAAAAATAAATCAGAAAAATTCTCAGAAATTGTGGAAAATAGGAAATAATCACATTCAACTAGTTTGACCCGTTTCCACTTCCCGATCTTTGAAAAATGACCATTTTACCCTTCTAATCAATTTGATCCAAACCTTTTCGAGTCTTCTCAATTGATTTTTCATGAAATAAAGTGATACCGAAAGGACGTTAGAGTAATCTAGCGTAACCAAGTCCCCAAATTCATTTTCTCTGGTTCATTGAAATAAATTAGTTCTCCTGCTAATTTATTTAGGTTTCTAATCGACCTACCAAAAATGATTAGTGGCAACTCCAAATTTTAAAATCATTTAAATAAAAACCAAAGTTGCGATTCGATAGGGCTTGGGAAGGTCCGAGTTAGGTTAGTTAATCTAATTAACCTGATAATCCATTCACCCGATCGATCGAAAATAAAAAATTTCTTTCGGATCGCGACAGCTTGGCGACTCCACTGGGGACGTGTTCTTAATTTTTCAAAATTTAAGAACCTAGAGGGCTTAGGCCAGAAATATTTCATGAAAATTCATTTGATTTGAGAATTGGTTGGATTCTAACCTTTAGGTGTTAAATGATTTTGTAGAGGGGAGTTATAAGGGGTGGAGTGTTTGACTAACCCATTATATTGCAGGTTCGGTGTGTGGAAAGTGTGATTTAATTTTTGAACTATTAAAGCAGTGTTTGCATTTAATTGTTGTGCATGATTAATCGCTTTAGCACTACATCACACACGTCCCGTGGCCAGACCTGGGCCACTAGTTTTAGGATGGTATTGTGATTTCGTTCTAGTATTCAGCGTGAGATTACGTCAAAAGTTAGTCCAGATTCAATCTCGAACTTCTTTTCAAAAATGAGTTTTAAAAGTTAAACCTCAGGCTTGGTAAGATTACCGAAGCGGGGGTTATAATTTTTAACTCGAGCAGCCGAAGTGGAAAGGCCCAGCTAATCCTGGTTACGTCGTGGGATTACGGCTAATCTTGATTATGTGCGCGAGATTGTCGTCTTCCCGTAAGTCTTTCGCTTTAATTTGTAAGCCTTTAGAGTAGATAGGCTAAGATTTAAATTCACAATTCATGTGCATGTCTATGTAATTTGCATTGGTATGTTTTCAAAGTAAAAGTAAGTTCTCTAACTTTATCTTGTATTTTTTGGTCGGTCCATGCTAGGTGCCACTCAAATTTTAAACTTGACATCGTGGTCATTTTTTTCACAAGAAAATAAAAATCAAATTAGTCTCCCATTTTTGAAAAAATGAATGTGGAAAAATCCCTTCAGGGAATTTTGTTGTTCAATAAAGAATTTTGTTACATCTTTCCTGCTTCGATAGAAATGAGATTTTCTTAACAAATTTACCCTTGAAAATTCATTCTGATAAAAGAGGAAAATTCCTTCGGGAAATTTGCTAAATATCAAAGGATTTTATCACATTTTTTCTAAGTTGTAAAATCTGCAAGAAAATCCTTTTTGAGAAATTCACCCATGTCTTCCTAAGAAAATTTTGTCTAATTTCACCACAAAAATTAAAAAAAAAATTGGACTAATGCAGGAGTCATGGACCGACCTCTTTTGGATCACATACTCATTATTTCCTTTACTTTTGCAGGGAATCATAGGTATCCTAGGCGAGAGCAAAATTGGGCTCATTGATGATAATATTCCTGGAATGACCTTGAAGAATACGAGAGAATGGGTAATTCCCGACGTCTTATCCCATAACCCTAGGGGCAAGTGGAGAGATCGATCCTCCCGGAGATAAAATCGTGTCAACCGATGAGCATGTATAGGCTATGTATTTTGATGGGGCGGTAAATTTATTCGGATCATGCATGAGGGCATTCTTAATGCATTGAAGGGGTTCCTGTACTTTTTTTGAAAAAACATAAATTGTGTAAACATAAATTTATCCCGACCCTGCAACGCCTTCTTGGCCAAATTAGTCAAAGCATTTAATGGAAGACCAGTGTTCTATTATTGAGCTTGACACACATGTATTTCTACCGATACTATAGGCAACTGACACATATAGGTGGGCGCCGAAAGGTGGAAACTCTGAATGAAGTGGGGCACGTGACAGATGGCTCGGCTCATTTATTGGCACACTGATCGAGTGGTCGCATCTGTAATTCACATAACTAGTCACGGGTCTCAATGTGGCTAGTGGGGCCGTTGCCGAATACTTCTTTAGTGTTCTTCATATCATCGTCTGCAACAGCTAACAAGAGTATCAAGAAGAATGTTAAGTCTCGACATTTTCTGTGCCTTGAATCGTTCTATCATACTATACAGAAGAAGAGATGGCAAGAAAATTAAAGCATAAACATATGAAGCTTTTCCTTAATTCCATTCATCAACGAGTTTTACAACAACTCACTAAGGAGGAAAAGTAAAGCCAAATTGAGCCCTAATAAGCATCACAAAAGAACTCAACTGACTCTCCATGAAATTAATGTTTTGCCTACACCGAGCGATCTAGAATTCGAGATCTGCAAGCCTGAAGAACAGGCGGGTATATTTCTCCTTGTGCTTGGCTGTGTTAACCTAATGATGTTCAATGACAAATTTCAAATTCTCGATCAAGTCTCTCTCGAAAGCTATATCCGTCGTTAGATCGTCGAGCCTCCCCTCCAGCCACTCACATCTGAACTTCATCATGATATCACTCGACTCATGCTCAAAGTAAGTCTGATTCAAAGCTAGACGCTCTACCAGCTTCTCCCTCTCATGAACCAACAGCGAAGCCCGTTCATCAGTAGATTTCACGGGCTTCTTGTACCAGGTAACCGCGTGTTCTGTAAACTCCAAGCATTCAGATCGATCCTGGTAGTGACCTTTCACGATGCGGGCTAAAGTGACTGTTTTGTAAGTGTTCGGCAAGCCTTCAGAAAGTTGATGAAGACGTGTGGAACGCCCTCAATTTCCTCTCCAAGTTGGTGCCTTCAATCGAAGAGGCGTTAACTTCCCTGAACAGACCGAAGATCTCGGCTTTAACACTCCGATGATGGGCTATATAAATATAGCCTCGACTAAGAAGGTGATAAAGTCTTTCCCATTTGAACGTAACTTCAACCGAGAATATGTGCACAAGAAGATTAGCCATTATCGTTAAAATGATAGAGGAGAGAATCAAGGCCGACGAGTAGAATACGAAAGATAAGAGGAGAGAAGTGAAGCAGATGATTGGAATGCGAAGGTGATAATCCGCTTCACGTTAAATATTGACTTCACAGTGGCAATATCCATTGGTCAGATTTTCCCATATGCTATCCTTTCGGTGTCGTCTTTGTTGGCTCGAATCCCTTGTCAGTCTGCAATCTCGAGCCAAACAAATCCGAGAATCTTTGCAGAAAAGGTTTAAGGTAATGCCACCGCTTTGAAAAAAAAGAAGAAAAAGACGACCTAAGTGGGAGACAAAAAAATTTTCAACAGAAAAGAAGGTAGGATTCGTCTTTATTTGTAAAAGATGGGAGAACGCACCAGCAAATCAATGGTGGAGATAAGCGGGAGAGATATAATGGGAGCCCCCTACCATGAAAAGATGAAAGAAGACGAGCTGAGCGAGAGATACGATAAAAAGTTGAGAAAGATAGAACTCTCGGGAGAAGCAATACAGTTTCTAAACTCACGCCTAAATTTTAAAAAGAGACTTCCTCTTGATAATCTTCATCCATGCTCAGATGAGAGTTTTAAAAGTATACACGGTTGCTCAAAAAATTCTGAGAGAGTGAAAATACAAGAAGAGATAGTAAACCTTGAGGAACCATTAACCAATCAAGGATGTCTCAACCTAACACACTTGAGAGCTATCGTTACTTGTTGAATATGGGAGATGAAGAGTTCGAGACCATATTTGGAATTCAGACCATGGAGCCTGACTCTTCCGCCAACGACATCCAAAAGCTCATTAAAGATAAGGATAACAACAACAAGGGTCAAAGGAAATGTTGCTGGCGTCACACCGAGCATCAAGTTCAAAAGCTTGAAGATTTCTTCATATGGTGCCCTATGCGAGATGATAGACAAAGAATGGAATTGCGTCAAGAGTTAGGGCTAGAACCTTCGCAAATCAAATTTTGGTTTCAAATAGGCGAACACTGTTGACACCTGATTTTTATTATCTGTTCTCTTTCAAAATTAATAGAAAATTTATAAAATTCATAAAATTAAAAAAGTCAACTTTGGGGACCTTGGCTAAGCCCAGGGAACCCATTTTGACCAAAAAATAGTTTTTCATATTTTCAGTATTTTTCGATATTTTTATTTTCGAAAATTAATATAAAATCCATAAAAATTCATAAAATTAGAAAATCAACTTTGGGGACCTTGGCCAAGCCTAAGGAACCAATTTTGAACAAAAATAATTTTTCATATTTTTGCATTTTTTTAGTATTTTTCGAAAAAATACAAAAATACTCGAAAATTTGGAATAAATAGTATTTGAGGCCACAAAAGTACAAAAAAATAGTCAATATTTTTATTTTTATTTTCTCTTCATTTTGGCCAAATAAATTTTGAAAAAAAATTCAATTTGGAATTGAGAGTTTGTTTATTTATTTCATTTTTTAGGTCATTTGAAAAAAAATTCTAGAAAATTCATTCTAGTTCTATAATTTTTTTTTATTCTTGTCTTTCTGGAGTCGTGACATTGTCCTCTAATACCCTAAACTTTGCAATGGCCTGATAGTGCATTTTCCGTGTTCCTTTGCCAGATAGTCATTGTCTAAATTCGTGATCATCTCAATGATTCGCGATTCAGCCTTGATTCGAATTTTGGAAAGCTAATCTGTGAATTAGGCATTCTTGAGCTACTGAAACCTGAACCGTCTAAGGAAATTCCAACTGTCTGATGATTTGGCGGGAACGATACGCGAATTCTTTTACAATCTGAAGAATTTAGAAATTTTCATATAGGAACTGCCCTCAATTTCGGCTGCACATGGCCCTTTTAATATCCCATTTGAGCAGTTGCATGCGGAAGCTCGAAAAGGTTAGTTTGAAAATTGCTCTTGGGCATATGCTCTGCGGCAGGATTGCTGGCAATTCAATTTTCATCATGAAGTTGCGAGGGCGAGCTAGCAAGGAAACATGGCCTGTTAGCAACTTTCATTTCAAGTATAAATTGTACGACTTTGGATCCGGATCCCATGAACATTTAAACATGTGGTGGAGTGGAGGTTTTCGCGGAATCTGATAATTCGTCACGACAGACTTGCCCAACATGGGAAGAGTTCATGGCAGGGTTCTGTATCATCTCCCCTCTATTTTTTGGCAATTACGACTCTAGTACCTAAGAGGAAAAATGAGATTGTGCTGAAATTGCTCTATAGCTTCCTCACATTTGCGTGGTGCCAAAGAAAGTGGTAACAGCTTGTGCTCTGGCAAGCACTCTGAACCCAGAGTCGTTTGTGCCCTCACGATTGTCGTAGAATGTGGAATTTTGGACCCACCGTTAGTGCTGGAAATGTTGGCTCAAAAGGTGGGCATCGTCGACTCAAAGCGGAACAAAAAGTCTCCATGATGTGGGGGTGGGGAATTTTTTAATTCTGGATGAGGCAAAGGAGAGAAAGAAGCACTAGCGAGACATCATGATGAAAAACAAAAGGAGGAAGGATTATAAAAAGGGGTGGCACGATGATGTGGAGATGGAGGGGTTACCCATCGAGATTGATTAGAAAAAAAAAAGAATAAAATTAAGAGAAGAGCGACGTTATTTCAAAAAAGGGGGTTATTTATAAAGAAAAAAAGAGGGATGATAATAAAGGAGGGGAGAGCATATTTTAAGAAAAAAAATGATTTTTGACGAGAGGAGGAGAGGAGTACACGAAAAAAATGAAGAAGAGGGACAGATGCATGGGGAAAAGGAATCTGTCTGGCGATGACGGGGCGTCCAAAAGAAAAAAGAAGATGTCGGCCATGAGGTGAGGGGAGGCACAAGACCGACTGGAAATCACGGAGGGATTATTCTTTAATAAAAAAAACAAGCTCATTAATGGGCAACGGAGGGAGGGAGAGCGAGAGGGTGGGGCCTGACGCCACCATCGCACGTCTCCTCTGCCCACCGTGTCCAACGGTGCCATTGCCTCTGATTCGCTGGTGTGCCCTTTACTGAAACGCTGCCATTCTTGCTTCCAAGCAGTCGTGATCGGCGGTCTTGAAGACGTAAAGAATCAGTGGCTGATCCGTCTATGTCTTGCAGTTCCCGTCGCTGGGCGCTGTTACCGTCGAAGAGAAGAGAACGAGGTCGAAGGCGACAACCCAAGGAGGACTACTCTCGAGCTGGAGTTGATGTGTAGTTCATGGTATTGTGTGTGCCTTGCGGGGAATGCTCAAACCAGGAGAACCTAAATGAAAATGCGCCAAATAAGTGTCCCCCTGTTTCTCATACGAATAATACAATACTTTCAAGTTTTGCTTCCCAACCTTGTAATTATATATCGGAACATGTGACGCAAGCATAAGGTTTTGCATGCAAATTCGTAAACTGGAGTGAACCATAACAGGTTCATATTCTTTTTAATTTCATTTCATTCGTCACTTTTTAATTATTAAATAATCCTATATATGTTTGCTTCTGCAATGGATTATAGTTTCTGCCTTGTAGACCCACAGTTTAATTGGTGCAAAACTAAACGGGTTACTCCGAGATCCCATGTGTTATAGGAAACCTCCATGGATACAAGTTGATTTTTTTAGTTCTTACGGAAGACGGGGATAGACTGGCGGCATTTTTATCCCTGTCATCACAGCGGTACATTCTTCTCCGCAATTCCAATTGTGGATTTTCAAAGAGCCCCCCTGTAATTATTTCCATTCGCCAATCGGAGCCTATTTTTTTACCAAAAACAGGGCAGGCTTTCTGATCTCT
>JAGVVM010012208.1:0-17971 GCA_019149425.1 Psidium friedrichsthalianum
ATCCTTCTTGGGGGGTTCCTTTCTTGAAGCATCTTCTGACCCTGACATGCTTCTTCCGGCTCTCAACAAATGTCTACGGGCTCTGCTTATCGCGGCCCGCGCTCCTCCGGCTTCCTTGATATTCTCACTTTCTTTTCTGAATAATGGAAGCGGGATGCACATATGTTCTTACTATGAAACCCTAGTCCAACTCTGTTACACGGAGAAGAAAGATGACCCAATGCTAAGAACACGCAATAAAAGCATGATATCTTCACCCAATAGACTATTAAGAGGAAGCCCAAGTCCAAGCTCCTCAATATATCCCTTCAATGAGTTTAAGCAACCGAAATATATTAACTGCATAACACCACATCACTTATCCGATGTAGTATTTCTATAGCATATTCACACGTGCATCCTACAACCACTAACCAAAAAGTAACAACCAGCAGGGTTTGAGAACTATACTAAAAATATGAAATTTGTATCTTTTTGGAACTAATTATATAGTTTATTTAAGGTGAAACCATATATTTTAGGAAGATAACAATATATCATTTTTTAGCGGTTGATGTGGTTACCATAACTATCTTCCTTTTATATGTACTATGCTGCCAGCCAAACATGCTTTTTTAAATATGGAACATTTTCTTTTCGAGCCTCCATGGATTTTATATTAGGAAATGCTCCATTGATAATTTATCAGGGATTGTACAATTTAATCGTAAACCCACACACCATTCACCACATGTGTTGTATGAAGCCTTCATTGAATGAGGGATTGGTAGTCAAAAATAACTGACAGTACTGTCAGATTGCAAGATACAACTCCTTTATACCATACATTTCAAGTTGTGCTTTCACAGATATTATGAACGATTTTATGGATGCATGTGAGATGTTTTCGATGATGATGATGATATACTATTTTCAAGGATGATAGTACATTTCTAAGTTATGCAGTGCTCCTAGCACAAATGTTGAGTAAGTAGAAGAGACTCCACTTACCCTTATCAAATGAGCTATTCTCACGTTTCCGCCTCCGTAAATTTTGCTAGCTGAGAGGTTAATGGAGACAGAAATTGACCATTACTCCCTCACATATACGTTATTTTAACCAGCTGAATATTCTAAGGAACACAAAGTTTAACACATCTGAGCAGATGAGTAGAACAAGGACAAGGAAGAATTTCACTCTTTCCTTTTACTAAACTTAGTAAATCTTTACCATTGAAAACAAAGTTCAGCGCCACTAATTAGATTAATCCTTATAACTAATTGAATGACCCTACTTAATAAATCAGGTGGTGACTCCCTAACTCTCTGTTGCTTGTTTTCCAGGTAGTACGTTCAAGGCCAGGCGTAACTCATCGCGAGCCAAGTCTGAGTCGACCCGAAACGACCAAATCTGGATGGCGTCGTGAAGCTTGAGCTTATTGTCCCTTACAAACTGGCGCCAGCCGGACCTCAGATGTACATATACGACGGTCTCGGCCCTTCGCCGCCGTCCATTCCTCCTAATTTTCCCTTCTTCTCCGACGATCTGGCCTCCTCCTCGCCGCCACGGCTGTTGTCTGCTCTGCCTTCGCATGTCTCCAGAGGCTCTCTCTCTGTGCCACCGGCGGCCCTTTGACCTTGGGGTTTTTTTGTTCATCACCCACAGTCTCAACTTGAGAACCTTCTCTCCTAGGTCGTCTTCTGGGGAACGGTAGCAAAGCACCCTCACATCTTTATCAACAGAAGCTTCCAACAGCTTCTTCTCGTCCTCCCTCAGAATTCGGAGTCGATGATCTGATTCATGGGATCGACACTCGACAAAGTGCGTCACTCACGTCGGATTGGGTCAAGCGCTTCTGTATGACCAATCGCACCTCTTTGCCGCCCAAAACCCGAGTGATATGATCCTTCAACTCTCGAGGCATGTCGGGTCGGTCCACGCTGCCCTTCGCGAGCTTCTTTTTCACTGGGTTTTCGCTTTTCTTCCTAGGACTCTGCCCCTTCTTCCTCGAGGGCGAAGGCGACAATGATGCCGACTTTCCTGCGAAACCCGACTCCTCGGCGTCCTCGATCCCGGACCATGCACGTGTGCCGGAGTTCCGCTCATGATCGTCATCCTTCACCGAGCACTTCTTATTCACTTTCTTGTTGCTTTTCTCTCTGCAACTCCACTTCTTTCTCGACAGTGACGCTCCGGCGAAACCCAACCCCTCAGCTTCTTCTAATTCACAGCATGTGCGCGTCTCCAAGTTCCACTCATGATCACCATCCTTGTTCGAGCACTTGCTCGCTTCCTCATCGGCTTTCTCGCTACAACGCTTCTTCTTTCTCAACGACGGCAACAACATTGCCGCGGAACCCGGTTCCTCGGCCTCTTCTAGTTCGGTGAGTGCACAGGTCTCCAATTCCCAGTCAGGATCGTCGCCATGTTTACGTTTCCCAGTACTCTCTCTGCTAGCTACGCTAGCACTTCCCATCGACTCCTCATTCATCGACACCGTCTTTCCCTCTACTGCTCGTGATCTTTTCTCCTCTTTCTTGTCTTTTTCATCTGCAACTTCTTCTCGTTTCTATAATTTTCCCTGGCGACCTTGGATACCTCCAACAATGCCCAGAATCGGAAGCAGCATCAGAGATTCCTTCCTTCTTAACGTTGTCGAAATCCTCCGGCCTAACTCCTGAATCCATCGCTAATTTCCAGAACTGTCGAACTTCGCCATGATAACGATCTTTCCTGTCTCTTTCTCTCTCAACGCGTGGATATTTATGGAAGATATATCAAGTAGTTCGGTTCTCATTAAAAAGGAAATATTCGGAATCCAAAGGGAATACGGCTTGGACTCGAGCCATGAGGATCAAGCAAGAACCCTCGTATCTAATCTTATCAATACCAATTCGCTATATGGGCGAAGACGCTAAAAAAGGAAATAAAGTTGTTTAATGTTGTGTTTACCTGGCACAACCGACGTGGATAAATTTTACAAATTTTAAAATTATTTAAAATACCAAGTGCAGATAATTAACAAACTTAATCTTGTCATTGCTCATAAAACACCACATCAGAATAATTCTCCATTCTAAGTAAGAGTTCACGCGGAAAGGAGCTTGGAAAAAACGATTTCTTATTTGGAGGATAGACCTCAAGTTTAACTTCGGTGGTTTCCTTGACCGTAAAATCTTTTCTGCTTATTAGCACTTTCGACGAAGTAAATAAGTGAAAACCTGAAATATCATTTCATGCAACTCATTTTCATAAAAAAAAAAAAAAACACAACGAAGTTTTTTTTTTTTGCAAAAAAAAAAAACATTTGCTCTCTCGTTTTAGGAATAATAATCAATTTATTTGTTGAGGTCATTACTTCATTGAAAACAATTTTAAAAAAAAAACGAATTAAGATGGATTGAGCCAATTAGTTAACAAAAGGGAAAATGTTATAAATAGTTCCTAACTTTTGGCTTAATGTCCAACATCGTCTTTAAACTTTTAATTAGTTTAATGAGATTCATTAGAATGATCATTCCAGTGCCCTAACTTTCAAGTTGTTCTATCTATTCTCTTAGCCTTCTATTAAGAAAAAGTCAAAAGTTCTCATAATTACACTATTGCGCGGATTTTACAATATATTTTCATTTCAATCAATTTCCTTAATGAACAAAACAAAAATAAGCTACATTTTTATTCTTTTAAACTTTTTAGTCTTTATATATATTAGGAAAAATTGTCAAAATCCTAAACCTTTCGCACTTTTACCAATTCGGTCCTAAACTTTTTAAGTTTGCCGATTCAATTCTAAATACTTTCACATTTTGCCAATTCAGTCCTATTGATCGAAAATCACTAACATCGACATCGGTTGTCCCATGGAAACCACCGGCAAAGACGTGGATAATTTTTAATTTTTTTCAAATTTTTTTAAATTTGTCTTTTTTTTTCTTTTCTTTTTTTATTTCTTTGGACCCAAAAACTGGTGGCCCCGCCAGCCCCAAGGAGAGATATGTCGGGGCCGACAACCCCCCCAAACCTTGGGCTAGGGCCACAAAGCCCTCGGTGAGGGGTTGTAACTCCCGCCCTTACAACCTTCATCTACCCTTGCTGTGGTGAGATCTAGCTAAGGTAGAGCCATCACATCCTCGAGGGCTTCAACCAGTGGCCCTATCTAGAAACAACGAGGGTTGTGACACCCTCATTAGGGGCTGCAACTAAGAGGGCTTCGTGGCCCTCGCCAAGGGTTCGACAGGCTGCCAGCAGCCGAAAGGCCATCAACCTTTGAAGCTAGAAGAAAAATGAAGGAAAGAAAAAAGTTCAAAAAATTATTAAAAAATTTTCACGTCAACGTCGGCTATACCACGAAGAATAGTTAACATCCACGTCAGCGATTTTCGACCAATATGACTGAATTGGCAAAAAGTGAAAAGCTTTAGATTGAATTGGCAAACTTAAAATGTTTAGAACTGAATAGCAAAAGTGCGAAAGGTTTAGGACTTTTTTGATAATTTTTCCTAGATATTTAGATAGTTCTATTTAAGTATGCGTTAGTTATGATCATTATAGTTGTAAAGGTAGAATCCCATTTAAAGTTGTATCAACTTGATATTCCTGCTCTTTTAGTTTTTTAATTTACAAATTTAACAAATTATTTAAGAAAACACGTAACACATAAATTAAAAATAGCATCCAAAAATTTGTGAACAACATTTGGAGTAATATACGCATGAGAAGTCAATAGATAAATAAATATCATTATAAATATTCTTATTAGGAACAATCACTTTTGACATAAAAGGAATTTGAATTCAATC
This sequence comes from Psidium friedrichsthalianum, assembly GCA_019149425.1. NCBI lineage: Eukaryota > Viridiplantae > Streptophyta > Magnoliopsida > Myrtales > Myrtaceae > Psidium > Psidium friedrichsthalianum. The sequence goes on from JAGVVM010012208.1 coordinate 4,780, forward strand.
TAGCTCTAAAGAAGATCATATGTTCACTATTATATAGAATTATAAAGACTACAAAGGTTTTTAAAAGGTTATAAAAGGTAGCATTTTTTTGTTGATTTGGGAAATAGGGAGGGTACCAAAAAGTTTTAAACCTATTGTATTGTATCAATTCAATCATAAACTTTTTCAATTATACCAATTGAGTTGTAAACCTTTTGGTAATTTACCAATGTAGTTCATCAGGTCAGTTTTAATCGAAAATCGGTGATATTGATGACAGCAGTCTTACGTAGCACGACCTGCGCTGACGTGAACAAATTTTACGATTATTTAATATTTTATCCTTTTGCTTTCTTTCTTTTATTTTTTCAACTTTGAGCTAGCGAGATCACTTGCCTACCATTGCCATGCACAGGCAAGGACTAGCAACCCTCGTCTGATTTGGGCAGTGGGCAGTGAGGGCATTAGTACCCTTTCCTAGACCAAGCAAGGGCATCACGACCCTCGCTGGCCAACAAGTGAAGGGGTTGGGCCTATCCTAGATCAAGGCGACGGCCCTTGCCTAGTGGTAGGTGATGGTCAACCGGCAAACGATTGGAAAAAAAAAGAAGCAAACAAAATGAAGCAATAAAAGTTCAAAAAACTTTTAAAGATCGTGCATGTCAGTACCGGTCATACCACATATCACAGTCGACTTCTAATTTAGAGATTTTCAATCAAAATTAGCCAAATGGACTACATTGGCAAATAGTCAAAAGGCTTATGACTCAATTAGTGTAATTAAAAAATTTTAGGACTAAATGGGCACAAGTGTAATAAATTTATAACTCTTTTGGTACTTTTCCCTTGGGAAATAGATTGATACAAAGATGCATAGAATGTGGGCAATAACATAATTAAGGGAAAAAAACTTGTGAATAGTGCCGGAAAACTTATTCGACTTTGTTACGATAGATTGAGAAGTTATATTATATAAATTGAAAGTTGGGGGATTATATTGAATATTTAGAAATAGTTTAAGAACTACATTGAACAAATTAAAAATCTAAAAATAACATTACAAATTGGGTCAAAATTTATGAACTATTAGTGCTAGCTGGCAATGCTTATTGCACTGCTTATTTCCAATTCATGTTAGACTCCACAACCATAAATATAAATTTAACTCCATGTAAAACCTCTTTCATCCTCTGCCCAATAATAACATAAATAAAATAACAAGGAAAAAAGAAACCCTTTTTGTTCCTGCAAGTTAGACAAACTCGTTATATTTCAATCATGATCTGTTGAGTCCCAAATTCGCATGAACAGCAAAACGATAGTTTCATGTCTTCTCTTTTTTCCTAAATTCTAAGAGAGCTTTAGACAGTCATTTTCAAACATGTGACGCTCACCTTTTATGTAACTGTTCTTGCCGAAAAGAAACTTCATATGTTTTTTGAAATTACGCGAGACTCCACTTACATAGGTAAATTTCATTTCAGACCAAGTCAGAAGTTTAAAAAAAAAAAAACACGAATTTTGGCCCTTAATCACCTTGGGTCTAGCGTGTGCATGCTATCACTTCCCTTGGAGACTTTGGCGAGGGGGAGCCCTCATCGGCACTTGCCCTAACACAGGCAAGGCTAGCTTGCCCGGCCATCGCCTATGGCCAGTGTCTGGCACCCGAAAAAAGGAAGAAAGTAAAAAATATATATCATAAAAAGAAAAACAAGAGAAAAATATTAAAATATTACAAAAAAAATGTACATGTTATCTCTGGCCGTGCCACATAGGATTGCCGTCATCCATGTCGGTAGTTTTTAGCCAAAATTAGTCAGATCAATTGGTAAATTTTGAAAAGATTTATGACTCAATTTACAAAATCAAAAAGTTTAAGATTAATTAGGAAAAGGGCAATAAATTTACAATTTTTTGATAATTTTCTGGTTTGTCTATTATTCCAATTTCAACAAATGTGGAGATTTCATAAAAGTCCAAGAGAGCAGTAGCAGTTGATGATAGCAGAGCTTTTCCAGGGCTATATCTGCATGCATGCATGTGTCACGAGCCGGCGTCTTCCCTGGCTGAAGGACAACCCGTGAGGTGCCTGGCGAGTAATCTGCCACTTAGCCAGCCTTGTTTTTTGTTGTCCCATGGAACACTTAGGCGAATATCTTTCCTATATTAGATCCTACCATGCCCAGCTTAGCTCGGGCATCCTTTTTGTATCAAGCGAGCACATGTCAATATAGGCATCACAACTGGTTTCGACCTGCCATGGCTTCATCAGAAGAGCGGCATCAGCTCCCGACCAGTTTGTACACAGGAGGCCAACCCCGCCTTCAGAGTTCCTAAGGGATGTATTATGTTTAATCCTAGAACTCCTAACACAAATCGTTCTCACACCACTCCCAGAGACCCAGTTGTCTAGTACCCTCTGCATCGCCCATTTATTATGTTGACACCAGCAAGCACCACTTCAAGGTTATACGAATGTGAGAGGACCCCAAAACCCAAGTTGTTCGATCCCCCACAATCCTCCGCATCGAATGAGGGACACGAAACAACCGGCCCGTGTCATTCTCCTCCACTCATTTCCGCAACGCCCTCGTTGCGGGCTGTTCTGTTGCACCTTTGCGAGACAGAACAGTCTTCTTCTCAACATTGGTAGCTTTTCTTTTCTTTTCAAAGGCCGTTCAGGTTTTGTTTGGTCACCCGTGCATTCCAGTGTGACATTTTTGGTCAACTGCTTTTATCTCGCAGCACCGTTTTGTAGTCACTGTTGCTTTCAAGGTGTGGCACTTTAGCTAACCGCACTGACGTGGCGGCACCTTTCTTTTCCCTAATAAGCATTTTTTTCCTCTCTTCTTTGTTTTTGCTAACCAATGGAGGTTTCTCTTTGTTTAAAGCACGATAGAGAATCCATCTTGAGATTCGTCGAATTTGATCCAGGAACGTTTTCCCATTTCAGTGATGAATCGATTTCTTTGCTGTGCCCTCATTGGAATCCCCGAAGCAAGTCGAGAGCCACACTTTGTCCGAGCCATTTTTTTTTAGCTCCGGCGATTCACTCTCCGCACTCAAAGGATCGGGTAGACCATAGATTTTCTTCGACTCACACACCTACTGGAAGGAGTCTGCTCTAATACCATTTGTCACGAGCCGGCATCTTCCCTGGCTGAAGGACAGCCCGTGAGGTGCCTGGCGAGTAGTCTGTCACCGGGCCACCCTTGTTTCTTATTGTCTCATAAAACACTTAGGCGAATATCTTTCCCATATTGGATCCTACCATGCCCAACATAGCTCAGGCATCCTTTTTGTATTAAGCGAGCACAGGTCAATATAGGCACCACAACTAGTTTCGGCTTGCCATGGCCTCATCAGGAGAACGACATCAGCTCTAGATCAGTTTGTACATGGGAGGCCAGCCCCGCCTTCAGAGCTCCTAAATGATGTATTATGTTTAATCCTAAAACTCTTAGCACAAACCGTTCTGACACCACTCCTAGGGACCCAGTTGTCTAGTACCCTCTGCATCGCCTATTTACTATGTTGACACCAGCAAGCACCACTTCAAGGTTATACGAGTGTGAGAGGACCCCGAAACCCAAGTTATTTGATCCTCCATAATCCTCTATATCAAACGAGGGACACGAAACAACTGGCCCGTGTCACATGGGTGTTCGAATTTGACCAAACTCTGCAATAGTTGTCTGCTAATAACCGCATGTACTAATGCCAAGTGAAAACCGTGTAATCGAGTGAGGTGTGGCGTCCGCTGTATCTAATCCAAAGATCGAAGACAGTTCAAGCTACTTGGATATCGAACTATTAAGGGGAGAAACATTTGAGTATCAATTCATCAAAATTCTGCATCAAAAATTATTACATAGAATAAGCGATCAATAATAAATAAATAAAATAAGAAAATAAATCAGACACTAGATATACATGATTCAATCGAAGAAACTTAAGTCCACAAGAAAAACAACAACGAATTTTACTATAGATCAGGCGATACGATTTAAAATTAAATTACAAACCACACTCGAGTCACTTGAACACTCTCAGTATTTACCAAGTCATAATTATATCCAATAACGCACACGGTATTTAACTCCAATTTCTCACTAAATAATCTCTCAATCTCGCAAAGGAATTACATAAATCTTACCACAGACTTAATCGGCTCCAACAATAAATTTATTGATGCAATTCCATGAAGTCGTCCACTGCCCCAAACTCGTAGAACCGCGCTTATTCAAGACTTCTCTTTTTGAAATCCACTGTGCGGTGAACATTATATACGAAACCAATTGAACGAATATTAGTTTTCAAGTCTGCTTTGGACTTTCTAATTCCAACAAACTAGGAAAGAATATTTCTTATTCTTTCTCTGACCCATATATTTCTTCTACTTTCTCGATGTCTGACCCAAAGTCAATCTTCAAGATCAATATACACTTTGTAAATATATATGCCATATCCGAATATATTGCAAATTTCCAATCGGATTCTCACATGCATTAATAGATAGGGTTTATTTATGAACTTAAACTCGACACATATTTTAATATTTTTACCTTGGCTAAACGTTTGAGTCAAATCGTAATCGCTTTGCTAGAACTTCGATCTTCCCTACTACTCTCCCAATAGCCTCATGGGCTCAACTACACAAACATCTTTCAAGTCCAAGCCGTGCTTTTACTTCGTTATAACTATGGACCTCATCAAAACATCAACTACACATGCACCTTTAACTGCTCCATAATAACTTTCCGATAGAAGCTCCTCTACCACAAATAAAGCAAAACCATCACTGCATCCATATCTATCAGGAGATTGACTACGTACCTTGTCAATATCAGCAGTTACAATAACCGTTGGCTCTACAAGCTCCCCATCGCTACAAGCACCATCTATATCGATTACTTTGTTAGTACTCGCTACCTCAGGAATTATTTATTGCAATTCCATCTCGAGTTGAACACGTCTAGATCCGTATGAACACGACTATAATCACTCCTAACCAGAAGTATTGGAAACTCGTCGAACGTAACTTCTTTGCTATAATAGATAAATTTAATTCCAGACACCACAAACGATAATCTCGCTCATGTTGTGCATAGCCAGGAAATTTCATTTTCTTACCCTTCATCAAGTTTACCATCACTAATTCAAATATGACATGAGCAACCAAATATTCTAATAACAGAATAATAAGCAACGTTACCTAACTACACTTTTTCGAGAGTCTAACATCCAATCGCAATCAATGGAGATCTATTCATCATGTAGCTCGCCATCATAAGCGCATTTGCTAAGAATCTCCTGACCATACCAGCACTAGAGAGTATTTTATGGACCGTTTCTAGTAATATTTTGCTCATCAATTCTGCAACATGTTGTGATTCATTGGCACTAGTGCAATGTCTTACTATGTCTTTCTTCATGCAGAATTTGTTTAATAGCTCCGAGCAAAACTCCATATTTTTGTCAGTCCGCACATGCTTAATAATTTTACTAGTCTCTTTTTCGATCAAATCTCTCAGCTGCCTAATCCTGATAATGACATCAAACTTGTGTCTAAGTACAAACACTTAGGTCCTCCTCGAGTAGTCATCTATAATTGTTAGCATAAATCTGGCATTCTTCCTTGAAGAAAATCACTACAACCTGCAAACATCCAAGTGAAGTAATTCTGCAATTTTCGTGATTTCTTTGTCAATCGCACTAAACTGCAATTTCTGCCATTGATTTAAATCACAGCATTCTCATACATTCAGTTCGTCAGCAATATAACTACATAATAATTTTCTTTCACTTAGAACCTTTAGGTTTCTCTCGCTAATGTGCGCCAAATGTATATGCCACAATTCTGACTCTCGAACAGATGCATTCGACATCTCTGAGGTGAAACCTGCACTGTCTCACCTTGAAATTCATATATGTCATTATGCTTTATTTCTTTCATTATCACCAAGGCATCTTGAATAATTTTCAGAATATCACATTCTAAAAATACCAACACTCAGCTGAATCTAGGCACTCGAGGAAATTAGATTTGGAATATACCTAACTCTAATCAATATCCTCATGATACCATCATGCATTCTGATTCTAATATCACCAACACCTACAACATTGCATTCAGCATTGTTGCCCAATTTCACTTTTACTACTATTTATGCATTGATAAGTAATAGATAATTCCGATTTAGCATAGCATAAAAAGAACAACCATAATCTAGAATTCATCCGTCAAACAATAAATCATTAGTACCAAACAATACAAAATCAGCATTATCCGAATTACCATCAGCTATAGCTGCAATATTATATATAGATTCAACTCTAGTTGCCCTACTCTTCTTATTTTTCAGCTTAAAACAATCCCTTCTAAGATACCTTCTCTTGCCATAATTCCAATAGATAGCCTTACCAATCCTAGACTAACTGCGTCTATTCATGTTCATACTACGTTTGCTAACACGAGTATCAGTTCTTCCTCTATTTTCACCTACTAAAGCAGCAGATACAGATTCACCATATTCTCTTCTACAAATGTCCTCACTCATAATTAAATCTCGAATCCTCAAAAAGTTAAACTTGTTGATTCAGAAGAATTACTAACAACGGTAACAATAGTATTCCAACTATTAGGCAATGAGAATAATAGAATCAAAGTACATACCTCATCTTCAAAGTCGATATCAACTGAACTCAATTGATTAACAATCACATTGAATTCATTAATATGATTAACAACTGACGCACCTTCGCCTATTTTCAAATTAAACAGACGTTGCATTAAATAGACCTTGTTGATTGCAGAGGGCTTCTCGTACATATCCGACAAAGCTTTCATCAAACTCGTAGTGATCTTCTCTTTGACAATATTAAACACGACATTCCAAGTCAACGTCAGTCGAATAACACCCATCGCTCGTATATCCAGCAATTTTCAATCGGCTTGCTTCATTGTATCTGGCCTCTCCCCGAACAAGGATAAATGCAATTTCATCTGATATAGATAATCCTCAATCCACATCTTCTAGAAACTAAAATCATTCCCATCAAATTTGTCAATTTTCACTTTAACTTTTTCCGTTGCCACCAATTCGCTTCAACTAAAGCAAGCTTAGCTCTAATATCAATTGTTGCGCAGAACAAGCAATTGAATAATAATAGACAGAATAAGAAAATAAATCGAATACTAAATGTATGTCATTCAGTCGTAGAGATATACGTTCACGGGAAGAACAATAACGAATTTCACTATAGATCAACCGATACAATTCAAAGATTATAAACCACACTCGTGTCACTCAAACACTCTCAGTATTTACCAAGTCTCAATTACATCAAATAATGCACAAGTGTTTAATCCCAATTTCTCACCAAATAACTCTCAATCTCGCCAAAGAATTACACAAATCTTACCACAAGATTCAATTGATTCCAACACTAAAATTATTGACGCAATTCCATGTAGTCATCCACTGCCACTCGTAGAAACCGCGCTTATTCAAGACTTCTCTTTTTGAAATCCAATGTGCGTTGAACATTATATACGAAACCAATTGAACGAATATTGGTTTTCAAGTCTGCGTTGGACTTCTAATTCTTCAACTTGACTTCCAGACAAACTGGGAAAGAATATTTCTTATTCTTTGTCTGACCCATATATTTCTTATTCTTTCTTATTGTCTAATCCAAAGTCAATCTAATATCCACTTTGCAAATATATGCCATAACCGAATATATCATAAACTTCTAATCGGATTCTCACATGCATTAATAGATCAGATTTATTTATGAGCTTAAACTCGAGATATATTTTAACAAAAACGATGAATTCCAAATAGATGTGTAAATTCCTCTACTTTAATATTATGATTTGTATATCTAAATGGAGTAATCTTGAGGTGCTACTTAAGATAATAATCGCAGCTTACAGCCCTCTCCGGCTTCTTCGTTCAGCCACCCGGATTTCCTCTTCGACCCACCAGCGCCGCCATTGCCGGGCCACACCTCTTCTCATCTTCTCCCAATCTCCATTCCTTATCCTACCCTTCTTCAGATGCCGAGCTTCCTCCTTCGCCTAACAATATTTCTGCTATCCGCTTTCTCATACTGTCTTCATTCGGATCATATACTTCTCGGGAGTTCCTTTCTTGAACATCATTCGTCGGCGGTTCGCCTCCTCTCGATGCGATACTGCCCGAGGTTTCAATCGACAATGCGTGGTTTTCTCGTCCACAAGTCGATCCTTCTCCCCGGTGCTTGTCCTTTGCGGCTCTGCCTACCAACTCGAGCATCCCGTTGAGTGGGAGAAGGTCCATGGAGCAGCCCTAGGAATCTTCAGAACCTAGCGGCCTCTCGCACTCATCCTTTGTGAAACTTCTCAATACGAAAGGGCAAAGAAGAAAGGAATTCACTCCACGATCTCTTCAGTGCGACCTTTTATATATAACAGTGGAGAAACTAACTATGAAACCAGGAGTCCAACTCTGTTACAAGAAGAGAGAAAGATGACCCAACGGAAAGCACCTGAAAGATTCTGGTAACAATTAAAAACAGCTGGGGTTCGAAAACTACACTAAAATTATGAAAGTTGTTTATTTTCTGGAACTAATTATATCGTTTATTTGTGGTGAAACTATATATTCTTACGAGGACTGACAATAAATCATTTTTAACAGTCGATGGGGTTACCATGACTAATTTTCCTTTTATATGTACCATGCAGCCCAGCCAAGCATGCGTTTTTTAATATGGAATTTCCTTTTTTGGGCCTCCACGGACTTTATACTATGCATTTCAAGCTGTGCCTTGATAGATATTATAAACGATTTTAAAGGTACGGTTAAATCTTTTCGATGATGATAATATATTGTTTTCGAGGATGGTAATACATTTCAAGCTATACGGCGCTCATAGTATATACGTTGAATATAGTAGAAGCCACTACATATTCATCATTGCTCCCTCACATATATGTTCCTTTTAACTAACTGAATATTTTATGGAACACAAGTTTAACCCAATAAAGTATAAACACACCCATCTGCCAAATCTACAATATGATGTTTCCACAAAATTGGCCATTATCAAAGTCTAATCTCTAAAAGTTTTACCATGATGAGTAAAACAATAATAAGGTTTCAGCCAAAAATAAGAAAGAAATTCATTCTTTCGTTTTACTAAACTTAGTGACTCTTACCATTGAAAAGGAAACAAGTTCAGTGGCACACTAATAGACAAATCCTTATGGCTAATTTGGAGACCGCACTAAATCAATCAGAGCTGACGCCCGAACTCCCCTTGCTTGTTTTTCAGGTAGTACGATCAAGGCCAAGCGTAGCTGGTCGCGAACCAAGTCCGAGTCGACCCGAAACGACCAAATCTGGACCTCGTCATGAGGCTTGAGCTTATTATCCCTTACAAACTGGGGCCAGCCGGACCTCAAGATGTACATGTACGACGGTCTCGGCCCTTCGCCACCATCCATTCCTCCTAATTTGCCCTTCCTCTTCAACGATCGGGCCTCCTCCTTGCCGCCACCAGTGTCATCTGCTCCACCTGCGCGTGTCTCCAGAGGCTCTCTCTCGGTGCCACCGGCGCCTCTTCGACCTTCGGGTTTTTTTTTTCATCGCCCGAAGTCTCAATTTGAGAACCTTCTCTCCTAGGTCGTCTTCTGGGGAACGGTAGCAAAGCACCCTCACATCTTTATCAACAGACGCTTCCAACAACTTCTTCTCGTCCTCCCTCAAGAATTCAGAGTCGATGATCTGATTCTTGGGGATCGACACGCGACAAAGTGCGCCGCTCACGTCCGATTGGGTCAAGTGCTTCTGTATGACCAATCGCACCTCTTTCCCGACCAAAACCCTTGTAATATGATCCTTCAACTCGCGAGGCATGTCGGATCGGTCCTCGCTGCCCTTCGGGCGCTTCTTATTCACTTTGTTTTCGCTTTTCTTCCTAGGACTCTGCCCCTTCTTCCTCGAGGACGACGGCGACAATGACCCTTCGGCGTACTCTATCCCAGAGCAAGCACGTGAGTCGGAGTTCCACTCAGGATCGTCATCCTTCATCGAGCACTTCTTATTCACTTTCTTGTTGCTTTTCTCTCTGCAACTCCACTTCTTTCTCGACAATGACGCTCCCGCGAAACCCAACCCCTCGGCTTCTTCTAATTCAAAACATGCGCGCCTAATTTCCACTCATGATCACCATCCTCGTTCGAGCAATTGTTCGCTTCCTCATCGGCTGTCTTGCTGCAACGCTGCTTCTTTCTTGACGCCGACAGCAACATTCCCACGAAACCCGTTCCTCGGCCTCTTCTAGTTCGGATAGTGCACACGTCTCCAATTCCCAGTCAGGATCGTCACCATCTTTACGTTTCCCAGTACTCTTCCTGCTAGCTGGGGTAGCAGTTTTCATCGATTCCTCATTCATCAACGCCGTCTTTCCCTCTACTGCTCGTGATCTTTTTTCCCTTTCTTGGCTTTTTCCCTCTGCAACTTCTTCTCCTTTCGATAATTTTGCCTAGCGACCTTGGATACCTCCAACAATGCCCAGAATCGGAAGCAACCATCAGAGACTCCTTCTTGACGTGGTTGAAATCCTCCGGCCTAACTCCTGAATCCATCGCTAATTTCCCAGAACCGTCGAAAGCCGCCATGATAACAATTCGTCTCTCTCTCTCTCTAGCAAAATAGGAAATATTCGAAACCCGAAGGGAATTCGGCTTGGACTCAGGCCAAGAGGATCAAGCAAGTACCCTAGTTCTTAACCCTATAACTTACTCATACCAACACGATTAGGTGAATTAAGACAAGTGTAGACTTAGCCACGCGTGCAAGATGCTAAAAAGGGTAGGCAAGTTGACAAGAGGTGTAATCTAAAGTGCGTTGTTTCCCTCTGATCTTCTTCTCCTATTCACTAATAATCTACTTCTCCTCCTCGGGCGACCACGTTGATACCATCCAGCAACTCCCAAGAATCGGGGAACTTTCAGGAACATACCCTCAGAGGACAAATCACATGGGGTCCGGTTCTGGAGATGGAGCGTGAGTGGGGTGAAGAGAAGGGAAAGAGAAAAGGAAAAAGGAAGTGCGGGGAAGCGGGGGGAAAAGGACATGGAACGGGAAAAGAGACCTGGAACATTCTGCTGAAGTCACTTCTCTAGGGGAACGGTATTAAAATGCGCGCCGAAAGTAGGGAAAACCAGTGGGGGGCGGGGGTCTGAAAGGGGGGGGAGGGAACGGGCAAAAAGACAGGTACTACATGAAGACAAAAACGATCATGGGGAAGGGGGGGAAAAAAGGATAAAAGAAAGTAAAAAGAAAAAGGGGAAAGGGGGTATGAAGAAAAAAAGGGGGGGGGGGGGGGCGGCGAAGGGGAGGGGAGGGGGGGGTAGGCGGGGGTAAAGGCTGCCCCCCTCCTTTCTCTCTCATGCAATGATAATATCCTAGGATACTTATAGAAGATGTCTCGGATTTCATGGGAGTAGGGCGTGGTTAACCCTAGGGCGGCAAATTAGGGGAAATATTCGAAACCCGAAGGGAATTCGGCTTGGAGTCAGGCCTAAGAGATCAAGCAAGTACGCCTAGTTTCTTAAACCCTATAAACTACTCATACCAACACGATTAGGTGATTAGAGACAGGGTGTAGACTTAGCCCGCGTGCAAGCTGCTAAAAAGGGAACAGTTGGCAAGTTTTCGTGTAACATAAAGGAAACAAAGTGTTTATATCGTGTTTGCATGTTTTTTAAGGTAAAATATAGTTTTTAGTTGTTTGTGGGTGATGTATTACAACAGAAACTTTTGATGGAAAAGGGGGTTAGTCGATGTTATTTTCAAAACTATTCCTCTCAGTTATAAATATGTTGCTCCAATAAATGTGCTAAGATGATAACAAAATCATTGTCTAAGATATTACTAATTTATGAAGGATAAATGTCGAAGCCTTTACTTCAAGATAAGCCCTAACGCAAAGGATGCAAAAATATATATTAGTAAATGCAAATTTAACAAACTTAATCTCTCCGCATTTCTCATAAAATATCACATGTGGATGATTCTCCATTATGTCAGAATTCATTGTGAAAGAGGCTTGGAAAACACGTTTTCTTATTCATAGGATAGACCTCAACTTTAATTACAGTGTTTCCATGCAGTAAATATGTTCAGCTGATTATGCACTTTCAGCGACTATACAAGGGAAAGTCCTGAAATATCATTCAATGCAATCATTTTCATGAAAACACCATTTCTGATTTCTTTTTTTTTTTTCTCCCAAAAACATGTACGATCTCATTTGAGGAATAATACTGATTTATTCATTAAGTTCATTACTGTGACATCCTGGATAACTCATCGAGATACTGTTCGCTTTGGCTGTCCCATACTGAGCTCACGATTTTCTTTGCGACATGAACTCTCTCACTCGAGTACGCTTAGTTTAGACTTTACATCAGTAGGCACCTATGTAAGTTAATTCACTTTCACATATATATTTCAAATCGCTTCCTCCCTTTCGATGCACAGTCCGATTTATTCCTTTCCCCTTCAAAATTAGAAGCATGTCAAGAGGCCTGCTCCTTGTCAGCCTCTATAGCCCCGGCAATCATTCTACGCCCTCGTTAGGCCTGATTGTTTACAGCCCACTAGTTTCCACTCGGTTCTCCCTAAACCACACTGACCTATTTGAAGGAGGTTTCGCTCTGATACCATATTTTGACATCCTGAATTAACGCACTAAAAAAGGTATGTTCACTTTGACTCGTCGCCATCACTCGAACCATACACCTATGATAGGAGCTCCCGCTCTAATACCATATTGTGACATCCCTAGATTAACTCACTAAGGTATTGTTCACTATTAGCCATCCCATACCAAGCCTTTACAGTTTTGTCCTTTGGCGTATAATCCTGGAGTGGCTCTCACCTCAGCATAGTTAACTTTCGAGGTTTCAAAGCTAAATGGTTTGTCATTACGTAAAAGAATCTCCATGAAGTAAATCCAGTTTTCACACAATATTGTAGTTTGAGAATTGCTTCCGCTCCTCTTCGGTGCACTTCTGGTTCATTTCCTACCCCTTGGCCAGCCTACAAGTTTGCTAGGACTACTCTTGTCTAGGCCCTATAGCCTCGGTTACCACTTCTGTCCCTTATTTCAGACCATATCGTTAACAATTCTTTTCTAGGGCTATATTTGCATT
>JAGVVM010012209.1:0-17668 GCA_019149425.1 Psidium friedrichsthalianum
AAGAATGTGAGTACCGGTATTTCAAATGTGTAAAGAGTCTCTAGATTGTTCACTACTTCTTGGTAATTGCTTCAGAAGTGAAGGAGAACATCGAGAATAAATACAAGTTAGAGAAGTTGGTGCGTAATTCATTGTGATTGAGAATGGATAACACAAAGCACTTGGAGTCATGATCATCGGTAGTGGCTGCACATGTGACATGGCCTTTGGAGAGATTTTTGACATTGAATGTGTTCTATGCTCTTCTACATGACTCTCTGGATAATCTCCACCTATCAAGCATGCTACCTTTGCTATTCTATATGCTTCACCCGGATTTTTTTTTTCACCAAAAAAAAGGATTGGATTTTTTTTTCTGCCTTTTTTAAGTTTTTGAATCGTCAGTTGCAGAGCTCAAGCTTATCTCTGCTTTTAAAGAGGCTGATGAATTACTACTCAAAGGGGTTCAAAGTCTTTGCTCAATACTCCCAAGTGTAGGATATTTTTTTTTCACGCCTTCAGGGTACTTGATTTCGTTCCTCAATCTACAAAGATTCTTTGGTTCACTATTTATTTGAATTGAGAGGATATAATACTTTGACATATTATTTTTTGTTGAAATTGTTTCGTTACTTGTAATTAATTGAGCTTGTGATTGCATGATAAATATGATGATGAATTAATCAATATTAGATGGCATCTCAAAAAGTGACATCCATGGCAAAATGGAATGAGACTTCCATCAACTTGTTTGTGAGTTTGATGGTAGAAGAGGTCAAAAAGGAAAATCGCACATCTTGTACTTTCAACAACTAGGGTGGAAAAACATAAGGATTGCATTTAACAACAAAATGGGAGTCCAATATACCCAAACACAATTGAGAAATAAGTCGAACAAGCTGAGAACACAGTATGGTAGTTTCAAGAAACTTTTTTCACAGTCTGAATTTGGTTGGAATAATGTTAATAAAAGAGTAAGCATCAATGATCCAAGCGTATGGGAACTTCATGTCAAGGTATCATTTTGTCATTTTTAGACCATTATATATGTCAATTAACGATTTTGATTATGTTACCAATGTATGTTGTTTATTGTGAAAATTGCAGGATAATAGTGAGTGGGCGAAATTCAAGAAAGATGGGTTGTCTTTTTATCCTGAGTTGTGCATTGTATTTGGTGATACATATACTACTAGGAACCATGCACTAGGAAGTGACCAACATTTAACATTGTCGAATGATGATGACAATTGTAAAGATGATGGTAACGATTCTTTGGAGGGTTTTGGTGATTACCATCTTGATGAGGAGGGCTTCACACATGGCAATCCTAGTATTCCAGTTTATGATAAGCACAACTTAGATAGGACTCCGAATGTCGAGAGAAGAAGAAATAGTAGCAAGTACAATTTAACCACGATCTGCAAAGCCATTGAAGATATGATCAACTCATCCTCGGGTAGGTCACAGCCACCTGTGAAACCCTATTCCAAAATTGCTATGGTTAATATCCTACTTGTCATACTTGAGTTGGACGATGGTCTTTACACCAAAGGAGTGGACAAAGTATGTGTTAGTGCTAAATGGATGGAGGTTTTCATCACAAGCACCTCCGAAAGGAGGAATGCACTTCTCCAAATTCTTTAGGAGATGTTGGGAAATGTATTGTGAATTATGTAATGTTTAATTTCATTTTATTTTATGACTCATCTCATCGGTTAGTTTAAGGATATCATGTTGAGACTATTTTGTTTGCATTTGCTATAACTATGATGGATTACATGAAATTTGCATTCTTTTTCCAAGTACCTACGATAATGTCATTGTATTTGTGTGATAGTATATGTACAATGAAAGAGGAATCAAGTACTGCATCTATTGGATAGTTAGCTCCAGTTGGAACATGCTTGAGTGAGTTTCATATTAAGATAATACGTTCATGGATCTATGCTCAGATGCTAGACAAATGTTTGCACGTGAAAGAACCATGCAGGGATGGTAAACAATCGGGAGCTGAATGGGTAAGCGAGATTATTCGTGTACACTCGGATAGAATATACGAGACCTTTAGGTTGGAAAGACATGTTTTTCTGAATCTGTGCGATTTAATGAGAGAAAAGGATTAGTTGAAAGATAGTTGATATATTAAGGTAGATGAACAAGTTGGTATCTTTTTATTCATGGTTGGTCAAAAGAGCTCTATAAGAGCTTTATGCGAGAGTTTCTAACATTCCCCACAAAAAAGTTAGCAAGTATTTTACTTTAGTATCGAAAACATTGATCAAACTTTCAAATGAAGTCATCAAAGAACTTTCCTTTGATGTTGTCCTGGAGGAGATTATGTTGGATCCTAACCACTTGTGCTACTTTAAGGTATGTTTTCCATATCAAGTTTACATCATCAAAAACTTGTAATTGATAATCTTGTATAACACTATATATATATATATATATATATATATATATATATATATATATATATATATTGAAATCATAGGGCTACGTAGGTGCTATTGATGGTACACACATTAGTGCTATCGTGCATGTATCGAAGCATGTCCCATATAGAAATAGGAAAGGGATTACCACTCAGAATGTGCTATGTGCTTGTTTCTTTGACACGAAATTTACCTCGTGTATGCTGGATGGAAAGGATCAACCAACGGTTGTTGGGTGATCTTAGCCGCACTCGAGGATCCCGAACATAATTTTCCTCAACCATGACTAAGTATTTTCTTTGTCTATTAGTAGTAGTTTGCTTATGATCATATTGTGGTTGCATATCATAAAAAAAAAACTATATTGTACCTTGTAGGTAAATACTAGGTGGTAGATTCTAGTTATGCAGCATTTTTAGGATTTTTAACGTTATTTAAATGTGAACAGTATCATTTGAATAATTATGAAGGTAGGGGAGACGGGCTACAACAGCAATAGGAATGTTTAACCATATGCACTCTTCACTTCCAAATATAATTGGGAGAGCATTTGTGGCATTAAAGAAATGGTTCTTCATATTGCAACACATGCTTTTCTTTTCAATTCGGAGCAAGCCTTCATTGTGAGTGCATGGTGTGCTCTTCATAATTATATTCGCAACCAAGATAGGATGCATAGAAACTTTTTTGATTATGGTGATCCTGATTACGCATATGAGTATACATAAGAAGAGGTTGTTGATGATGTATTGGATGCACAGGCAAGTGAGATGAATATGCTTAGGAAAAGTATTGCAAATAAAATGGCAAGAGATTACTACATGCCTAAAATTTCATGACTTTGTATTTTTCAATTATGTCATCATATTTTATCTACTTGGGAATATTTATGTATGACTCATAATTGTAATTTTCCCCATTTATAGAAAACATATTTCATGTTTTCATTGTTCAATTCCAATTCATCTTCTCTTTCAGTTTTCTTATAGTTGATCTCGCCCATATTAAAAAAAATTAGGAGCAAAATTAAATGAAAAAAAATTAGGAATAGAAATTTTTTACAATTACCAAACGCATTTCTATTCTTAGAAATCGTTGTAAAGTGTTTCTGTCTCAAAAGTTATTCCCGGAATAGAAATGTTACCAAACGTAGCCTCATTGATTGAAAAATCATATGATGTGAAATAACTGACAATGCTATCCAACTGTCAGGGTAGCAGCTTTCGAGGACAATACTTTCAAAGGGGCCGTGAGAAATAGCCTCTCATCTACTAAAAACTTCAAACCCGTTCTAGAAAAGTAGGCGCAACAC
Source organism: Psidium friedrichsthalianum (assembly GCA_019149425.1). Lineage (NCBI taxonomy): Eukaryota > Viridiplantae > Streptophyta > Magnoliopsida > Myrtales > Myrtaceae > Psidium > Psidium friedrichsthalianum. The sequence continues at coordinate 3,730 of JAGVVM010012209.1, forward strand.
ATATCTGTGGAAGTCTCCGTGAGCAAAGCACAGACGATCTTCCGACGAAAACTCAGAGGCGAAATTAATCAGAATATACTACAAAAGAAGCGCTTCTTTATAAAGCCTCTTCTGTGTAATCACAGTTGGCATCAACGGCGTCAGGCTTGCTTCGGAGTGTCCGATACGATGATGGGCCGTCCGCGAAGGAGCTCTCTCTCGATGGTTGACCGAGAAAGCGCCAGCAATGATGACGACGACGCGGCGGAAGCAGAAGCGGAGGAGGGCTGCCAAGGAGGACTCTTCTGTCTAGCAAAACCGTCTCCGCCATCCGATCCTTTCAAGGCCTGAGTGGGAAGGACGGCCTTGGCGGCGGCGCCGTCGGCAGGAGATGGCAATGGGGCGCGAGGATAGAAGAAGTCGGTGGGGAAGAAGTAGTACTGGAGACCGGCCATGTAAGAATCACGATTCTGAATGGATTCTCGATCGGACACCGGACCTTAATATAAGAGTGCGCACTTGGAGTTCTCGAACTGTCGGTGGTGGTGGTGGTCGCAGCGGTTTTTGCATTGCGGAGGTGCGTGGTTTTATAGAGGTGGAAACAATGGCGAATGACTTGGAGGGCTACGTCAGCTTTGTCGCACGCGTGGTGTCCTACGTGTGCTGCACTTGTAACTTTGCAGTTTTTTTTTTTGGGGGGGGGGGTGTTTGGGGAAGAGAATTGGCATTTTTCCATGAATTTTTAAATTTGGTGGGTCCTACTCGTCGTGCCATATTTTTGGCCGTTGGATTAGTCCACGGGAGATGAATATTCTCTAGGGGTTTTGGGAGGAGAATCTGTCTTTTATGGGAAATTTTATGGGCAAAATGATTTGAGTTTCCAATTCGACAACTGCCCATCTTTGGAGATTTATGTTTCAGGTGGGCTAGGGAAAGTCTACAACTTCACATTTAGATATTTGGTAGGGTAACGGACAAAAGATATCATTTACAATTTTTCTGTATTCATTTTAATCTTCCATCAAACTTATGGAGAAAAATCATTCACATGGCGAACCAGAGTATGTCTGGACCATATCCATGCAAACTAAATTTAATATTTTGCTTCTTCCGTAACTTTTTTTTTTTTTAACATTTTAGTCATTTTTCAGGAAAATGGAAAAATTTTCTAGTGTTCGGCAAAAATCTAAGAATGCACTGGAAATTTTTGTTGTTTGAAAAAAGAAAGCTCAATTTTATTTTCTGAAGAGACATGCACTATTTGTGAGATATAAGGGATATCCAGCCGTCGTGTTGCAGGAGTCGGATTTCTCAGGCCTAGCCATTAGGAAATTGAATACAAATGTCGAGAACCTGAGTCCGGTGCTAATGAACTCAGCCTAGGTACCGGTGACATGGGCTTGGTAATTGGATACCTAGGCACGAGCATCGGGGTTTCCACGTCCAAGCGCTAGAGACTTGGTCATAGGGATGGGGTCTCGAGCTCGGCGTCCATTTATTCAAGCCCCAACCTTGACAGACTTGGGTCCAAGCATCAGTTACTTGGGTGGAGGAGCCAAGTATCAAGTTGTCGGGACCCGGCGACAAAAATAGGTCTCATGCTTGTCCTTTGTGGATCTGGACATGGCTTAGATCGACTCGGGTTGATGTGTTGATTGGGTCTCGGGATTGGATGTTGAACGGAGGACCTGGGTCCAAGCACTAGAGACATGGACACGAGATCCGAGTATGAGGGCATGGCCTGTTGGGGATACGAGCACTAGGGTCTTGATCTTAGCCTCTATGGACTTGGGCTCGGGCGATGATGACTTAGGCACTAGAGCTATGTATCAGGAAAAGTTGTCAAAACCCGAGCACATGTACCAAAATCTTGAGGTTGGCTTCGATGGACCCAGGATTGACCTCAATGGATTTGGGTCCAAGCATTGGCACTGTAGCCTAGGCTCGACCTCTATGGACTTGAGCCAAGTGCTGGTAAATTGGGTGTTGTAATTGACAATAGCCATTTGGTACCTAGGCCCGAATACTAGGGTCATGGGCCTGATGCTCAAGGCACCTAGTCCCAGCCTTTGTGGACCTTGACTTGGCATCAATTGACTTGAGTCTAGCATCTATGGACCCGGGGCCATATGCCACGGACATGGATGAGGGAGTTGTGTACTCAAACATGACTATCAGGGATCCAAGCATGGGCTTCGGGGTCTCGAGCCCAACCTCGAGAGACCCGAGCCCAACTTTTGTGGACCTAGGCCTGGGCAACGGTGGTAGCGTAGGAGCTAGGTACCCTGGACATGGCATTGGAGCTTGGGCTTGGCCTTTGTGGACTTGGGCCCAATCATTGAGTAACCAAATCCGGCCTCAATGGACCCGAGCCCTGGCGTTAATTACGTGAGTGCAGCAGCTTGGGTGCCCAAGAATGGTTGATGGAGACTTGGACACTAGAACCAATGTCCTAGGCCTAGCCTAGAGAGACCCGAACCCAGCCCATGGATTTGGGCGCCACAAAGGGGGCTCGGGCACAAGCGCCGAGATCTATGGTCTAAGCGTTGTTTATCTATTCGTATTTTGGAAAATAATTTCTGATTTCAAAAAAGGACAAATTTTTCCAAAATTTAAACATTGGTTTTTTCTTGTTTAGCAAAGAACTAACTCATTTTATTAAGCGATTATGAGCAAAACGTTTATGAGAAGACATTTTTTGCAAAAATAAATGGAAGTTAAATGTTATTGATGGTGAAAATATTAAAGTAAAAGGCACAACCAAAGAGGAAGTGATGAAAGGCCGAAACCGCCCCCAAGGCTCCAACGAGGGCATCATCAGCTCTCATCTACTAACAACTTCAAACACGTTCAAGAAAAGTAGAGGAAAACACATATCCGTGGAAGTCTCAGCGAGCAACGCCCAAACGATCTTCCGACAAAAATTCAAAAGCGAAATCAATCAGTATATACTGTAAAAGAAGCGCTTATTTATGAAGCCACTTCTGGGGTAATCACAGCTCACACCGACCGCGTCAGGGTTGCTTCGGAGTGTCCGAGACGATGGGCCGTCCGCGACGGATCTCTCTCTCGATGGTTGACCGAGCAAGCGCCAGCGACGACGACTTGGCGGGAGCAGAAGCGGAGGAGGACTGAGGAGGAGGAGGAGTGCTCTTCTGACTGAGAAACCGTCTCTGCCTTCCGATCCTTTCAGGGCCTGCACGGGAAGGACGGCCGCGGAGGCGCCACCGTCCGCTGGGGACGGCGACGGGGCGCGAGGGTAGAAGAAGTCCGTGGGGAAGAAGTAGTACTGGAGACCGGCCATGTAAGAATCAGAGGATCGAACGGGATTAGTAATCGGACAACGTGTCCGAATATAAGAGTGCGAGCTTCGGAGTTCTCGAAATGTCGTACGTTGTTGGTGGTGGTGGTGGTGGTGGTGGGCGCTGCGGTTTTCGCCGTTGGAGAGGCGTGCGGTTTTATGGAGGCGACGATGGTCAGCTTTGTCGCTCCGCGTGGTGTCACACGTGTCCCCCTTGTCATGCCACTTTGTCGGGCCGTCCGAGGAATATTCTCTATTGGGCGGGAGGAGGATCTCCGTCTTTTGTGGACATTTTTTAAGGTCAAATCATTTTTGCGTTTCCGGCAGGGTCGTGAAGGTCCACAATTCTACATGTAGAATAGTAAATGTTTGAGTGCTCGTCGAATTTTGAGACCCTTTGAATAGTACCAGGGGTTTGAAGAAACCCGGTTTCGCAAAGTTTTACGAGCTAGGGCATGGACGAACTATCGCGTGGCCGAAATGATCGAACAAAATGAAAGTTTTCAGATTAAATTGCGTATGCTCCGATGATTTGGGGATAGTAGGTTGGTAGACGGTAAGTTACATCGACTTCTGCTACATGAGCCTGCGCAACAGTTTTTGCACCCATTGACAATTGAATAATGATTTTTAACATAAACAAACCACATTCAACCACTTTTATTGTTTTGGTCGAACACTTCAAAAAATGCTTTTGACCAATAGATCTTCATAGCGAAATGTTATATCTTTACTGTTTTATCGTAAGAATTTGATTTTGTCACCCAAAACGTAAAATGGACCAATTACCAGTTCCAAACCTAACCGGTCTACTACTCAACTTCAATCTTCTAGAATCCAGGGTCGTCGGTCGGCTATTGACCCACTATGGAATCAATCACTTCCAGAATTGACACTATCTTCTTATGAAGTCATTGAAATAACTAAATCTGCAAATTTATGCTTTCATAATGGAGACAAGAAATTGTGTTACTACATTCAAATCAGCTACATACTATCTGCAACTTTCAAGTTTTTGCAGGTTGATTACATGAACAAAAAACACCTTTCTTTATGTACATTCTGACCCAATTTAGACCAAGGGTGCATTTGTTTCACGAAAAATAAATGATTTGAAAAAAAATTCCATTAATAATCTCCTGAAGTAATTAGTCAATAAAAATTAATTTCATTACTAATAATAACTTATGTCTAAATATTTTCCTAGGTGATAAAAATATATTTCATTCATTTATTTTTTTAAATAATAAAAGAGATCATTTTTATGAAACTGATTCAAGTCAATCATTTTCTACGAAATAAATACAGCCTATGTTCAACAAAAAAAAACATAGCCTAAGAATTGAGAAAAAAAAAGGATGAAAGACATACACTTTGATCCCGCATGTTAAGTAAGTTCGATTGAACTGATATGCATTCCGAGTTCTAAAATTTACACTTTGAACTTACAATTTGACTAGCAATAGATACTTTGCATTGGAGATTAGCCACCAATTTATTACAAGATAATCACTTTAATATAACCACATTCTCAAACGCCCCAAAACTACCTTTACCATAACAATCAGAAATCACATAACTCCTCAGATCAAAAAATAAAATAAAATAAAATAAAAAATAACATAACTCTTGCCATAAAAATCACCAGGCGCCCTACATCTATTGTGTGAATGCCAATCAAGTCCTAATTTTTTCAATTTTTCCGATTTGGCGTAAATCATTGCGCGAAATTTTACTATAGTCATTCCAATCAATTTTTGCTGAAAATTGTGGATGTGATGATTTTAATCATCGCCAGTCATCCTACATGGTAGGTACACATCATGCTAGTGATTTTCAGCAAAAAATGGAAAAAAAGAACTATAAGAAAATTTCGAGCAAAAATTTAATGTCGAATCGACGTCGGTGCAATAAATTTGTGATTGATTGGACAATTTCACCCGTCTTGCCCAAACAGCCAATCAAGCGTCCCCCCACTTCAACCGTATGCAAGGCAAATGAGTAAGTTCTCCCTCTCACTACTTAGAAGTTAATAATACCATCGAACCTAACATTTGGTTAGGTGTACAGAAAGGAAAAAAGAAGTATCTTTATGGAAAGTCATGGGCAACCTTAAAATTGTTTATGAAAAGGAATGGCGGACATTGGCCCATTAAAAAAAGGCCAGAGACGGCCGTGGATCTTGATTTAATTAATCAATCGAAGCCTGAATCAAAGTTCCGGACCAATATAATAGGACAACACCTAATTACCAAAGTGGGGAGGACATCATCTAGTGGCCACGTATTACCTGAATTTGTTTGGAGATTAAATTAGGGGTAAAAAAAAAACGACTTTACTGCAGGGCTGAGTCGGTCATTTCGGACATGAATTTTTACTTTTATACACGATCACATGGCAAACCCCAAATACACTACGATTTGAAGATACATAAGTTTATGGAGTAGTTAATAAACGCACAGGATTTAATATGGTTAGAAAATCCGATTTATGACAAGTGAGCACGGATGGTCAGTGGTGATGTGGCATGACATGATACGAAGGGGTGTGATATCCTTTTGGTAAGGAGATTGGCCGATTAATTTAAAGAGAGACGTGATTCACTTCCAGATGAGAGGTCAGCATGCACGAGCATTATATGAATTTTGCTTAGCTGACCGTCCCACAATGTCAGACGGTGGGACGGCCAGATTATAGCCACAAATGAGATTTGTGGAAACCGGATCAGCTTGCTGATCCAGTTTGAGCATCATGACTCATTTTTTTAAAAACTTTTATATGCTTTTATTGTAAGCTAAAATTAGAAGACCAAATTATAACGAAGTAATTGTGTGGCCCGATATAATTTCAAACGTAGATCCACACGCTATCACTGCGTGTTTTAGATAAAACACTCATTAATTGGGAGATCGCATGGCCATTTGATTTGTAACTTTTAAAATTGATTTGATTTGGAACAAGAAAGAATTGGGTGTTTTCAATCATTGCTAGTACTTGTTATAATTTTGTCTTCTAATTTTAGCTTCCAATAAAAACACATAAAAGTAAAAAAAAAATAGGAGTCAAAATACTAAATTCGGATCAGCAAGTGATCCGATCTCTAGAAATTTCGTTTGTGGTCATAAGTTGACTGTCCCACCGTCTAATTTTAGGGGACGGTCAGCTTAGCAAAGTCCCTTTTTTTTAATACGTTGCTTAGAAACATAATGATGACTTTTCCTCTCTAAATAAACATCAATTAATTGAGTGAATTTCCTAATCTTACAGTTTCTGGTGAGGTAGATTTCATGTTTTAAAAAAAGATGACATGTTTGAGTTTCCATTTCGATTAATATTTTTTAGGTATTTTCGGTTGTTTAATATATTATCATTCCAAAATTTCATTTGAATTCAAGTTTGGTCACTTTTACCTTTTTACTTAGTCAAAATCTTGCGCATTTTAACTTATAGGGTTAATTCAACGAAAAGACTCCACACTGATACATTTGTAACAATTTTATCCAAATTAATTTATGGGTCACCAATAACCTCAAATTGGTAAGCGCATCACATTTACCGTCCGTTAGTTTCGTTAAATTTTATCTTGAAATTACTAAGTTGGATGACTCGTATCAATAACACAATGGATGTGGCAAGTCTACATGGAATCCATAAAACTCTCTTTTTATTTCTTCAATTAGCCATATTTGAAAACAAACATGACTCATTTTCAATCTCCCTCGGAGCACTAAACACCCTATATTTTCTTCGATGAACTTTGTTGATAGAGCTAGAAGATGACGATCTTCTCTTCGACCACTTCCAGTTGGAGTCATTGAACATATCAATTTAGTGATTTCAATGAGTTAGCTAAATAAGCCCGGAAAAAAAAATCTAAAGTGAGCAGATTATCGGAGATAAAAGTGTGCTCGAACAAGTTTCAGTGCCTAATCATGAAGACGAAGATGACGATGAATGAGTGTGCTCGAAGATGAGGAATGAGAGAGAGAGAGAGAGAGAGAGAGAGAGAGAGAGAGAGAGAGAGAGAGTTATGAATTTTCACATGAACTTCCATGTCAATTGAGTTATCATTCCATGTCATTAAGCTCAGTAATTTCATAGTAAAATTTGATGGAAGCTAACAAATGGGGGTAAAGGTGTCCATCAATTTTTCCATTCTTCCATTTGTTGGTGTTCCTTCAAAATTTAGTTTGGGATAAAATTTTATAGAAATTACTGAGCTTAATGACATGGAATGATAACTCAATTGACATGGAAGTTCATGTGAAAAATTCATAACTCTCTCTCTCTTCTCTCTCTCTCTCTCTCTCTCCTCTCTCTTATTCTCTCATTCCTCATCTTCGAGCACACTCATTCATCGTCATCTTCGTCTTCATGATTAGGCACTGAAACTTGTTCGAGCACACTTTTATCTCGATAATCTGCTCACTTTAGATTTTTTTTTCCGGGCTTATTTAGCTAACTCATTGAAATCACTAAATTGATATGTTCAATGACTCCAACTGGAAGTGGTCGAAGAGAAGATCGTCATCTTCTAGCTCTATCAACAAAGTTCATCGAAAGAAAATATAGGGTGTTTAGTGCCCGAGGGAGATTGAAAATGAGTCATGTTTGTTTTCAAATATGGCTAATTGAAGAAATAAAAAGAGAGTTTTATGGATTCCATGTAGACTTGCCACATCCATTGTGTTATTGATACGAGTCATCCAACTTAGTAATTTCAAGATAAAATTAACGAAACTAACGGACGGTAAATGTGATGCGCTTACCAATTTGAGGTTATTGGTGACCCATAAATTAATTTGGATAAAATTGTTACAAATGTATCAGTGTGGAGTCTTTTCGTTGAATTAACCCTATAAGTTAAAATGCGCAAGATTTTGACTAAGTAAAAAGGTAAAAGTGACCAAACTTGAATTCAAATGAAATTTTGGAATGATAATATATTAAACAACCGAAAATACCTAAAAAATATTAATCGAAATGGAAACTCAAACATGTCATCTTTTTTTAAAACATGAAATCTACCTCACAGAAACTGTAAGATTAGGAAATTCACTCAATTAATTGATGTTTATTTAGAGAGGAAAAGTCATCATTATGTTTCTAAGCAACGTATTAAAAAAAAGGGACTTTGCTAAGCTGACCGTCCCTAAAATTAGACGGTGGGACAGTCAACTTATGACCACAAACGAAATTTCTAGAGATCGGATCACTTGCTGATCCGAATTTAGTATTTTGACTCCTATTTTTTTTTACTTTTATGTGTTTTTATTGGAAGCTAAAATTAGAAGACAAAATTATAACAAGTACTAGCAATGATTGAAAACACCCAATTCTTTCTTGTTCCAAATCAAATCAATTTTAAAAGTTACAAATCAAATGGCCATGCGATCTCCCAATTAATGAGTGTTTTATCTAAAACACGCAGTGATAGCGTGTGGATCTACGTTTGAAATTATATCGGGCCACACAATTACTTCGTTATAATTTGGTCTTCTAATTTTAGCTTACAATAAAAGCATATAAAAGTTTTTAAAAAAAATGAGTCATGATGCTCAAACTGGATCAGCAAGCTGATCCGGTTTCCACAAATCTCATTTGTGGCTATAATCTGGCCGTCCCACCGTCTGACATTGTGGGACGGTCAGCTAAGCAAAATTCATATAATGCTCGTGCATGCTGACCTCTCATCTGGAAGTGAATCACGTCTCTCTTTAAATTAATCGGCCAATCTCCTACCAAAAAGGATATCACACCCCTTCGTATCATGTCATGCCACATCACCACTGACCATCCGTGCTCACTTGTCATAAATCGGATTTCTAACCATATTAAATCCTGTGCGTTTATTAACTACTCCATAAACTTATGTATCTTCAAATCGTAGTGTATTTGGGTTTGCCATGTGATCGTGTATAAAAGTAAAAATTCATGTCCGAAATGGACCGACTCAGCCCTGCAGTAAAGTCGTTTTTTTTTTACCCCTAATTAATCTCCAAACAAATTCAGGTAATACGTGGCCACTAGATGATGTCCTCCCACTTTGGTAATTAGGTGTTGTCCTATTATATTGGTCCGGAACTTTGATTCAGGCTTCGATTGATTAATTAAATCAAGATCCACGGCCGTCTCTGGCCTTTTTTTAATGGGCCAATGTCCGCCATTCCTTTTCATAAACAATTTTAAGGTTGCCATGACTTTCCATAAAGATACTTCTTTTTTCCTTTCTGTACACCTAACCAAATGTTAGGTTCGATGGTATTATTAACTTCTAAGTAGTGAGAGGGAGAACTTACTCATTTGCCTTGCATACGGTTGAAGTGGGGGACGCTTGATTGGCTGTTTGGGCAAGACGGGTGAAATTGTCCAATCAATCACAAATTTATTGCACCGACGTCGATTCGACATTAAATTTTTGCTCGAAATTTTCTTATAGTTCTTTTTTCCATTTTTTGCTGAAAATCACTAGCATGATGTGTACCTACCATGTAGGATGACTGGCGATGATTAAAATCATCACATCCACAATTTTCAGCAAAAATTGATTGGAATGACTATAGTAAAATTTCGCGCAATGATTTACGCCAAATCGGAAAAATTGAAAAAATTAGGACTTGATTGGCATTCACACAATAGATGTAGGGCGCCTGGTGATTTTTATGGCAAGAGTTATGTTATTTTTTATTTTATTTTATTTTATTTTTTGATCTGAGGAGTTATGTGATTTCTGATTGTTATGGTAAAGGTAGTTTTGGGGCGTTTGAGAATGTGGTTATATTAAAGTGATTATCTTGTAATAAATTGGTGGCTAATCTCCAATGCAAAGTATCTATTGCTAGTCAAATTGTAAGTTCAAAGTGTAAATTTTAGAACTCGGAATGCATATCAGTTCAATCGAACTTACTTAACATGCGGGATCAAAGTGTATGTCTTTCATCCTTTTTTTTTCTCAATCTTAGGCTATGTTTTTTTTTGTTGAACATAGGCTGTATTTATTTCGTAGAAAAATGATTGACTTGAAATCAGTTTCATAAAAATGATCTCTTTTATTATTTAAAAAAATAAATGAATGAAATATATTTTTATCACCTAGGAAAATATTTAGACATAAGTTATTATTAGTAATGAAATTAATTTTTATTGACTAATTACTTCAGGAGATTATTAATGGAATTTTTTTTCAAATCATTTATTTTTCGTGAAACAAATGCACCCTTGGTCTAAATTGGGTCAGAATGTACATAAAGAAAGGTGTTTTTTGTTCATGTAATCAACCTGCAAAAACTTGAAAGTTGCAGATAGTATGTAGCTGATTTGAATGTAGTAACACAATTTCTTGTCTCCATTATGAAAGCATAAATTTGCAGATTTAGTTATTTCAATGACTTCATAAGAAAGATAGTGTCAATTCTGGAAGTGATTGATTCCATAGTGGGTCAATAGCCGACCGACGACCCTGGATTCTAGAAGATTGAAGTTGAGTAGTAGACCGGTTAGGTTTGGAACTGGTAATTGGTCCATTTTACGTTTTGGGTGACAAAATCAAATTCTTACGATAAAACAGTAAAGATATAACATTTCGCTATGAAGATCTATTGGTCAAAAGCATTTTTTGAAGTGTTCGACCAAAACAATAAAAGTGGTTGAATTGTGGTTTGTTTATGTTAAAATCATTATTCAATTGTCAATGGGTGCAAAAACTGTTGCGCAGGCTCATGTAGCAGAAGTCGATGTAACTTACCGTCTACCAACCTACTATCCCCAAATCATCGGAGCATACGCAATTTAATCTGAAAACTTCATTTTGTTCGATCATTTCGGCCACGCGATAGTTCGTCCATGCCCTAGCTCGTAAAACTTTGCGAAACCGGGTTTCTTCAAACCCCTGGTACTATTCAAAGGGTCTCAAAATTCGACGAGCACTCAAACATTTACTATTCTACATGTAGAATTGTGGACCTTCACGACCCTGCCGGAAACGCAAAAATGATTTGACCTTAAAAAATGTCCACAAAAGACGGAGATCCTCCTCCCGCCCAATAGAGAATATTCCTCGGACGGCCCGACAAAGTGGCATGACAAGGGGGGACACGTGTGACACCACGCGGAGCGACAAAGCTGACCATCGTCGCCTCCATAAAACCGCACGCCTCTCCAACGGCGAAAACCGCAGCGCCCACCACCACCACCACCACCACCAACAACGTACGACATTTCGAGAACTCCGAAGCTCGCACTCTTATATTCGGACACGTTGTCCGATTACTAATCCCGTTCGATCCTCTGATTCTTACATGGCGGTCTCCAGTACTACTTCTTCCCCACGGACTTCTTCTACCCTCGCGCCCCGTCGCCGTCCCCAGCGGACGGTGGCGCCTCCGCGGCCGTCCTTCCCGTGCAGGCCCTGAAAGGATCGGAAGGCAGAGACGGTTTCTCAGTCAGAAGAGCACTCCTCCTCCTCCTCAGTCCTCCTCCGCTTCTGCTCCCGCCAAGTCGTCGTCGCTGGCGCTTGCTCGGTCAACCATCGAGAGAGAGATCCGTCGCGGACGGCCCATCGTCTCGGACACTCCGAAGCAACCCTGACGCGGTCGGTGTGAGCTGTGATTACCCCAGAAGTGGCTTCATAAATAAGCGCTTCTTTTACAGTATATACTGATTGATTTCGCTTTGAATTTTTGTCGGAAGATCGTTTGGGCGTTGCTCGCTGAGACTTCCACGGATATGTGTTTCCTCTACTTTTCTTGAACGTGTTTGAAGTTGTTAGTAGATGAGAGGCTGTTTCTCATTGATGCCCTCGTTGGAGCCTTGGGGGCGGTTTCGGCCTTTCATCACTTCCTCTTTGGTTGTGCCTTTTACTTAATATTTTCACCATCAATAACATTTAACTTCCATTTATTTTTGCAAAAAAATGTCTTCTCATAAACGTTTTGCTCATAATCGCTTAATAAAATGAGTTAGTTCTTTGCTAAACAAGAAAAAACCAATGTTTAAATTTTGGAAAAATTTGTCCTTTTTGAAATCAGAAATTATTTTCCAAAATACGAATAGATAAACAACGCTTAGACCATAGATCTCGGCGCTTGTGCCCGAGCCCCCTTTGTGGCGCCCAAATCCATGGGCTGGGTTCGGGTCTCTCTAGGCTAGGCCTAGGACATTGGTTCTAGTGTCCAAGTCTCCATCAACCATTCTTGGGCACCCAAGCTGCTGCACTCACGTAATTAACGCCAGGGCTCGGGTCCATTGAGGCCGGATTTGGTTACTCAATGATTGGGCCAAGTCCACAAAGGCCAAGCCCAAGCTCCAATGCCATGTCCAGGGTACCTAGCTCCTACGCTACCCACCGTTGCCCAGGCCTAGGTCCACAAAAGTTGGGCTCGGGTCTCTCGAGGTGGGCTCGAGACCCGAAGCCCATGCTTGGATCCCTGATAGTCATGTTTGAGTACACAACTCCCTCATCCATGTCCGTGGCATATGGCCCCGGGTCCATAGATGCTAGACTCAAGTCAATTGATGCCAAGTCAAGGTCCACAGAGGCTGGGACTAGGTGCCTTGAGCATCAGGCCCATGACCCTAGTATTCGGGCCTAGGTGGCTATTGTCAATCACAACACCCAATTTACTGGCACTTGGCTCAAGTCCATAGAGGTCAAGCCTAGGCTACGATGCCAAGGCTTGGGACCTTGGTGCCCATGTTTGAGTCCCTAACGACCATGCCTATTTACTCGACTCCAATGTCCACAATACCAATGCTCGGACCCAAATCCATTGAGGTCAATCATCGGTCCATGGAAGCCAACCTCAAGATTTTGGTACATGTACTCGGGTTTTCGACAAACTTTTCCTGATACATAGCTCTAGTGCCTAAGTCATCATCGCCCGAGCCCGAGTCCATAGAGGCTAAGATCAAGACCCTAGTGCTCGTAACCCCAACAGGCCATGCCCTCATACTCGGATCTCGTGTCCATGTCACTAGTGCTCGGACCCAGGACATCGGTTCAACATCCAATCCCGAGACCCTGTCAACACATCAACCGAGTCGATCTAAGCCATGTCCAGATCCACAAAAGACAAGCATGAGACCTATTTTTGTGGCCGGGTCCTCGACAACTTGATACTTGGCTCCTCCACCCAAGTAATTGATGCTTGGACCCAAGTCTGTCAAGGTTGGGGCATGAATAAATGGATGCCGAGCTCGAGACCCCATCCCTATGACCAAGTCTCTAGCGCTTGGACGTGGAAACCCCGATGCTCGTGCCTAGGTATCCAATTACCAAGCCCATGTCACCGGTACCTAGGCCTGAGTTCATTAGCACCGGACTCAGGTTCTCGACATTTGTATTCAATTTCCTAATGGCTAAGCCTGAGAAATCCGACTCCTGCAACACGACGGCTGGATATCCCTTATATCTCACAAATAGTGCATGTCTCTTTAGAAAATAAAATTGAGCTTTCTTTTTTCAAACAGCAAAAATTTCCAGTGCATTCTTAGATTTTTGCCGAACACTAGAAAATTTTTCCATTTTCCTGAAAAATGACTAAAATGTTAAAAAAAAAAAGAGTTACAAAAGAAGCAAAATATTAAATTTAGTTTGCATGGATATGGTCCAGACATACTCTGGTTCGCCATGCGAACGATTTCCCTCCATAAATTTGATGG
>JAGVVM010012210.1:0-11696 GCA_019149425.1 Psidium friedrichsthalianum
CCTTTGGTCAGCCCCCATGATTTTTTTAGACTGAGTTGGGAAATTTTAATTTCACTTATGACCTTACTTCTTGTTGATAACTCATGTGCATTGCCCCAGTGTAGGGAGGCGATCACCTACTGGGTTTAGAATGAAGGTTTAAAGGCTCAATTTGCTGCATTAAAGGATAACGTGGTGTGATGTGAGAGGGATAAATGAAACTCTCTCCTTCACTTTGATGTTTCAGACTTCGCGGGAGTCTCCTTGAGGTTACTACAAAATTTGATGCAAAGTTAGCCAAATAAGTCGTACATTGTGATCTTCCCTAATGATATCAATTAGTGAACCTCCGAATTTCCAAATTTAGGGTGGTTCTTGATTAGGGTTGTTTTTGTGAATTCTCCATTTTATAGCTCGAACCTGGCTTGCAAATGATTATTATGTTGTTTAGGATAAAGAAATGAACGTACTTTCGTCATTTTTCAATTTATTATCACTGCAAATGTCCCTACGTTGCATGGGACAAGGTTTTTATCTCGCCTTTCCTTCCTTATCTCCCAATTTGTTAGGGACGTGTTTGGGCGTAGGTTTGCCACTCAGATTTCGTTTACTCCAGCATGCACAAGGTCAATCATCATCAATTTGAACTATTCATTTTATTTCATCCAAAGTAGCCCCAACAGGAATAATGACACTGCAAGTTTCAAATTTTCCCTAGGTACTCTCGAAGATTTTTGAACGGGAATGAAAATGAAGCTATTTCCGGCTTCCCATCACTACTGCGCTTTACATGATGAACATCATGACATGAGTAAACTGGATAAGTTTTAGAGTAGGTACCTTACCATGGCCTGCCGTAGCTGAGAGCTCCTTGAGAAAAATAAAATTTTTCAGGGAGTTCGTGTTCTTTACGCATTAAGCAACTGGAACTTTACAACTTTTACCTTGATTACAGAACTGGGCGCATCGAATAGATACCTGTCTCATGGATCCTCTTTTTGCCAATCCTCTAGTCTACGATAAGGTCAGTTGAGTTGTTTCCCTCCATCTGAAATTCCTTCTATAACCTGCAATATAGAGAAAACGACGTAAGTGTATACATATATGACCTTGTGATTCTAGTATGTCCTTAATGTTACTCAGACATCAGTGAGTATGAGAACTGATCAACATCTTTATCTATTGACATGGTATCATTCTTGACGGCATTTGTATTTACCGGACTTGCCATTCTTCTCCATCTATATTCACAAGAAATCCAAAGCACCGCCAGCGTAAAACTTTCTGTACTATGTATGGACCCTCAAATTCAGTGCGAACTTGCCTCCGGGTGGGGAAACATTGGGGAGTACTTCTTTACACTTATCTCTGACTGTTAAAGCTTCTGGGTTCACTTTTGCGGACTTGAAGCACTTAGTCTACTACGCTTTTGATACGCCTGTCCATGACAAATAGCCTTCAGTCGATTTTGATCGATCAAGTTCATTGGCTCATCTCCTTTGCCGATCCACTCGGCCTCTCTGAAAACTTCAGCTTGGCTAGTATTCGTTCAAGGAGAGATTTCACTTCTCACAAGGAAGGATGCGCCTCCATACCGTCATACTGAGAGTACCGGTGTTTGCCCCTGTCGAAGTCCTACTGCGAGTTCGGTATGCGCATTAACTGTACGAATCAACTCTCAATACCAATTTTCGAAAACATTTTCCACATTTTAGCCAGGATTTTCTTAATATTTTTGTTCGCCGCTTCACACTCCATTCATTTGTGGCGGTAATAGAGAAGACCTTAAGGTGTCTATCTTAATTGGCCAACATGTCATCCACTACCTTTTATTCATATTGGAGCCCTGTGTCTATAATGATGGCTTGGGGTGTCCGTACCTTGCGATCATGTCCCTTTTAATAAACTTCGCAACATTTTTAGTTGTGACGTTGGGTAACGGATTGGCCTCGCTCCAATTGTGCCATATCAATTGCCACCAAGATAAAACGGTGCCCTTCGGACAGATTAGGGTTACTGGTCTGATCATATACGATTTCCACATAAAAAAACGGCCACGCTTCGGACATCTGCTACGTTCATTGGTGGGCATTGATCTTAAATCTCCATATACCTGACCTGATGGCTAAGAAATCTCCACATGATGGTGTGCAATCTGACTCCAGGTTATCCAATGTAATCGAGCCTCATTATCTTTTCAGCGAGGAGGTGCCCTTTATGTGTGGCGATCGCACTCTCTTATCCATGATCTCCTTCATAAGCTCGCTCAGCTTCCTTTAGCGTTCCTATTGCAGCCCCGCCTTAGTCAGCACGGATCAAATGACTTCTTGATACACGTCTGACCACCTAAGAAAGAATTTTGTGGCCATCTGGCTATATATATTTTTATCTCCCATTTGGCTCCCTAGAGGTATTCTCCTTTCGGCAAGTAACTCTTGATGTCGTGATCCTAGGGCCTGGTCGTCAACCCTCCCCTACGATAACCATGCAGTAATTTTGTTGTCTAATAATATCGACCCTCAATGGCTTGGATGTCAAACCTTATCTGTCACTTGCAGTAAAAAAAAAAAACATGGACGACAAGGTAACCACAGGCGTAATGCAAAGTGATTTATGGGTTCTCGAGATAGGTTTCAAAGTCGATCTCTTCGAACTCACCCAATCATTTTCCATCTAAGAACCTGTGATTAAGGATGACTTGGGGTCTTTAGTTTCCATTCACCTGGGTTTGCAAGATGATTGGCATGGAGTCCTCCTATATACTTGCAATTTCTTTACTTTCATAGTGAGGCTAGCTGCAGCCCATGATACAGGAGGCCTCAGTACTCAGAATATTGTTTGGTGTCATGGGAATATCGCCTTTGGCAGCGACTGAATAATGTGGTCCGCTCAGGGGGTATTAAAATTGCCCCCAGTTCCGGACCTCGTGGGTTCATGACACCATTAAAAATACATGTCCATTTTCCTTAAGACAAGTTTGAAATAATGATCCTCTTACTTCTCGTTACTTTGGAGACTGAGTCCTTGGGCATTTTCTACTAACATATCTGCTATGGCTAAGTCTCTTAACGGATTTTTGAATCGAACTCATAACATAAATTCTGATAGAAGACACTGCCATTTGGCCAGTTTCTCGATTAAGCTGGCTTTTCTAAAGATACTTTATTGGGTCGTTCTCCTATCACCACTGTATGTGGTGATGAGGGGTATATTGCCTCAATCTGGGTAAGCCACCCACCACAACACAACAACGACGAACAAGTCCCTACTGATGGGGTAATTCATCTTCGATACAAGTGAATTTTCTTACTCCCAGAATAATAAATTGTCCGCTCTATTACCCTCTTCGGGGCTTTTTTGGCTAACAGCCCCTAAGGGATTCTTCTCGATGACATAAGATATAGGGTTAGGGAGAACCCGGCATGGGAGGCACCGATCTTTAGTTCTGAGTGAGGTAACTTTTAATCTTCTCCCATGCTTGTGACATTCAGAATCCCCTTTCCCTGACTCATCCTTTATCTTTAGCATTTTAAAGAACATTTTTTGCAACGTCAGAGAAGCTGACAAATAAATTTGGCGATGTAATTTAGCCTCCCCAGCAAATCCTCACTCTCCTCTAACTGTCGTGGGGGTCTCGAGGTCTAATGTCGCCTTTTGACTTGCGAAGGGTCAATTTCAACTCCCCGGCTACTTACCATGAACCACGAGACGCTTCCTGATCGCTTGCCCAATATGCATTTAGCGGGTTTAGCTGTTCCAATCTATACTTCCAAAGTCGTTCAAACAACTTCTTAGTGATCTGGACGGATCAATCTCTAGGTTTTAGACTTCGTGATCCATATCGTCAACATATACTTCTATCTCTTATGCATCATAAAATCGTGGAATAGGGCCAACCGGTGGCCCTTGTGGTAGGTTTGCCCATGCATTTTTCAAGCCGAAAGACATAATCTATATAGAAGGTGTTGCCCCATGCGTTATGAACGAGGTCTTGGCCTCGTCTTTATCCTTAAAAGGATTTGGTTATACCTAAAAAATCCATCCATGAACGAGAATATCTCAAACCAGCGATGCTGTCGACTAGATATCGATTGCGGCGAGAGGGAAGTCATCTTTCGGGCTTGCCTCTATTTAGGTCACGGTGATCACGCAGAAGACTCTGACCCTTCCGTCCTTCTTCATCACTGGGATAATATTGGCAACCATTCGGGGTGAAGAGATTACTTCAAGGAATCATACCTTAAGCAGTTTTCAGTACTTCTTCTTTGATCTTTTTCGATAATTCTAATTTGTATGTCGAAGTTTTATTTCTTAGCGGGAACACTCGGATCTGCTGGGAGCGACATGCTCAACAATACTTGGATCCAAAACCCGGCATATCTGCATAGGACCAGGCAAATATATCCTGTATTCTCTGAGGAGCTTCAGTAAACTGTGATGCTTCTGATGAAGAAACCTTCACCCAATTTTTATTCTTTCAAATTCCCAGAATCTCCCAGATGATATACAGTATCCTCACAGTCAGTGTTTATGTTTATCATATCTGCTCCCAATCTCTCCTGATATCACTGGAGTTTGAGCTTGGAACGGTAACTGCCTCCGTCAAAGAGCAACACAAATCATCAATCTCGAAAGCATGAAGAGTGGCAGAAGCTTCAACAAGGAATGTAAAGAGTGTCAGCGAGTACTGTGTTTTGGTGATCTTTCAACATGAAAAGTTCTGCATGTAACTTCAATCGAATTTGGAAAAGCAGAGGATTGTTAAGTTGCAAATGCATGTGCAATTAGTGAACCATGGCAGTGTCGATGAAGGGATGAGGATGATGAAAAGAAAACGCGCACGGGTTCTTCGAAATGCCTTACCATGAGAAGCAAACGTCGGCCACAGAGACTAGGAAGTCTCGAAGGTTTACGGGCAAGCTTCCGTCATCCCTCAGACTAGAAGTTGGAGTGGAACGACATGATCTTCCTCAAATGCCTTCCTTCTCATGACAAGAAATCTGATCTGTGCCACAAAATCCCATGGAGTTCAAGAATCCTTTTTTGTATCTCCCATAGTTTTCTCGGTGATAAAGTGCTTCAATGACCAGATCAGTCTTGCCGTGAAATGTTCTTTGGCGTTCAATATAATATATTCCTTTTGGGAAAGCAAGTTAATCTTTCCATCTGTCTGCTTTACTTTGGAGTTGTCAAGGTTTCTTTGGTCCTTGACTATAACAACGAGCAGTTGCAAACCCGTGAGTTCGTCAGTCTCGATTCCGATTCGATTCGACACTGGTTCAAGTTCGGAAAGCTCATCCATAAATCAGGTAAATTTCTCATCTTTAGTAATTTGTATATTTGATTTGCATGTCTAATTGGTTGACTTTTAATGTTTGAACTGATCGAATTGTTACCTATTTTGCAATATTTGAAGGCATGTTTGGGTAAATAACTAGGCTTGAAATAGTCTATCTTTAATGGGTTAGGGCTTAGGTCAAATTAAACTCTAAAATATGTCAGATAGCTATCTTTTAAGGCATAGTTATTTTAGGGCCATAATTAAATCCGAAAATAAAAAAAAAATCATTTTTGCATATATATTATCATTCATGTCATTAAAAAAAAAGAAGAAAACAAAAAATTCCTAGAAAATTCTTAAAAAAATGAAAAAATTAAAAAAAATTCAGAAAATCCAAAAAAATATCAAAAATTAGGAAATGGGCCATTTCGATTAGCCAATCCTATTTTTGATGAAATTCCCCCCCCCGATCTTTTTAAAATGACGATTTCGCCCCATATAGGAAAATTGTCTAAAAAAAATTCAGAAAAATCACAAAAATTAGGAAATGGGCCATTTTGACTGGCCAATTCTATTTTTGATGAATTTCCTTCCCGATCTTTTCCAAAATGATGATTTTACCCCTATGAGTAAATTATCTCGAAAAATTCTGAAAAATTCTCAAAAATTTCAAAAATTAAGAAATTGGCCATTTCAACTAGCCAATCCTATTTTTGATGAATTTTCTTCCCGATCTTTTCAAAATGATGATTTTACCCCTTATAGGTAAATTGTTTCGAAAAATTCTCAAAAATTTCAAAAATTAGGAAACGGGCCATTTTGACTAGCCAATTCTATTTTTGATGAATTTTCTTCCCTATCTTTTCAAAATAACGATTTTACCCATTACGAGTAAATTGTCTCGAAAAATTCTGAAAAATTCTCAAAACTTTCAAAAATTAGGAAACGGGCCATTTTGACTAGCCAATCTTATTTTCGATGAATTTTCTTTCTGATCTTTTCAAAATGACAATTTTGCCCCTCATTGGCAAATTGTCTCAAATTTTTTTTTTTCAGAAAAACCTCAAAAATTAGGTAACGGGCCATTTCGGCTGGCCAATTCTATTTTTGATGAATTTCCTTCATGATCTTTTCGAAATGACGATTTTGCCCCTTATGGGAAAATTATCTCGAAAAAATTCGAAAATTCTCAGAAATTATGGAAAATAAGGAATGACCACATTCAACTGGTTTGACCTGTTTCCACTTCTCAAGTCTTGAAAAATGACCATTTGGCCTTTCTAAGTAGTTTGACTCAATCTTTCCCAATCATCCCAAATGATTTTTCATGAAATAAAATGGTACCGAGAGGGCGTTAGAGTAATTTAGCGTAACAAAATCCCCGAACTCATTTTCTCTGATTCGCAGAAATAAATTAGTTCTCCCGCTAATTTATTTAGGTTTCTAATCGACCTACCGAGATGATTAGTGGCGAATCCAAATTTCAAAATCATTTAAAAAAAACCCAAAGTTGTGATTCGATAGGGCTTGGGAGGGTCTGCGTTAGGTTAGTTAATCTAATTAACCTGATAATCCATTCACCCGATCGATCGTAAAATTAATTTCTTTCGGGTCGTGACACCCCTTTGGGTGGAGTGGAAACGGTTTAAGGAAAGGAAGGTCTCGGCTAAGATCATGTTGGAGTAGTTCCAGCGGTAACATGCCTGCTTGGCATTATGGACCATGAAAGATCGAACGTGATTTTGGAAGTAGGGAATAGGACTAGAGCGAAAAAGGCCAGGATTAATACTTTACCTGGTTTAAGACCAGCTTCAATTGGAAGGGACGAGTAGTTGTTGTAGAGGAATGAGAGGGTAAACTTACCTGAGTTGGATTAGAGGATTTTCTCTATTTCCGTGGTATTGAGACGCAGGAATTTTGATAAGGCTAGAGTGGAATCCTTCCTGTCGCGACCCTCCCGAGATTTTTACTAGTCTCGAGGGGGTTAATGGATTGCTAGGCCCATTTTAAGATATCTGGGCTTCGTTCGGGCCCTCTCAGGCCCATACCAAATCGCGTCAGGAAATTTTAAATCGATGTCGACCTTAGTGTGGTCGGGTGACACGTGATCAGTGTGCATGCCACCGGAGTCGCCACCAATCATTTCTTGGAGGGTATGATTGGAAACCCTATCGAGCGATTGGGAGAGATCGTTCAATTCTGCGAAAACTAGAGATTTGGATTCGGGGACTTAGTTACGCTAATATTACTATCGACGCCCTTTCGGTACCTATGTTGAGTAATTTTCCTAATCTAAGGAGTTCATGCAAGCGAGATTGGGTAAGGTAGGCTCTGGAAGTTTAAGGGTTCATGCAAATGGGAGTATCTATCCTATCAATCACAATCGTAGAAATAAATGCGCAATCAAGGAATCAATTCATAGAGAAATCACATCAAAACCAGTCCAAGCAGGCTTAGGGGAGTCTTAGGAAGGCCTAGAAAACATGACAATTGAGTTCAGGGGTGATTCGGTATGGTTTGGGTCAGATTGACCAAAGGGGTAAAATGGTCATTTTGGAAGGCTCGGGGAGTCAAGAATGTGAAAATGGATCAAACTACTTGGATGTGGCTTTCTCCTAATTTTTATAATTTTTCTGAATTTTTCTGAATTTTTTCTGAATTTTTAATTAATTTTTAATTAATTTTTAATTTTTTATTATTTATTTTATTTTATTTTACTATTTTATTTTTTTTTATTTCATTTTACTTTTTTTTTTTTTTAAATATTATATATATATATTATATTTTTTTATTCTATTCTTTTTTATATTTTTATATTCTATTATTATTTTACTATTTTATAATTTTTACTTTTTCGGGATTTTTATTTATTTATTTATTTATTTATTTATTATTATATATTTTAATTTTTTGTTAATAATAATTTTTTTTAATTTTCCGGACCGGGTCGGGTCGACCCGGCCCATGACCCGAAGGTCCAAACCTAAACCCACCTGGGCTAGACCCGACTCTAAAATGGCGTCACTTCAAAATTTTTATTGATTTTCTATTTTTTTCTAATTTTTATTAGATTTTCTGAAATTTTTATTATTTTCATTATATTTTTATCTTTTTTATTATTCTTATTAGTTTTACGGATCGGGTCGGATGGACCCAGCTGTTGACACTTGATTTTTGGCCAATTTTATTTTCAAAATTTTTAGAAAATCCATAAAAATTCATAAAATTGAAAAATCAACTTTAGGGACCTTGGTTTAGCCTAGGGAACCAATTTTGAGCAAAAAATAATTTTCCTTATTTTTCATATTTTTCTCCATTTTATTTTCAAAAATTCATAAAAAATAAATAAAAAGTGAGAAATTGCAAAATAAACTTTGGGGACCTTGGTTTAGCATAGGGAACCAATTTTGAGCAAAAAATAATTTTCCTTATTTTTCATATTTTTCTCCATTTTATTTTCAAAAATTCATAAAAAATTAATAAAAAGTGAGAAAATTGCAAAATCAACTTTGGGGATCTCGGCCAAGCTTAGGGAACCAATTTTGAACAAAAAATAATTTTCCTTATTTTTTGCATTTTTTAATATTTTCAGAAATTAGAAAAATAATAAAAAAATCAGAAATCAATAAAAAGGTTTCATAAAAATCATAAAAATACAAAAGGTGTCGAAAATAATAAAAAGTGGAAAAATTTTGAAAATCTCTAGAAAATTAGGAAATGTCGAAAATTAAAAAAATTCTAAATTAAAATCACAAAAAATACAGAAAACGTCCTGAAAATAGGAAAATCCTCCAAAAATTTAGAAAAAAAATTCCAAAAAATAAAAAATTCAAAAAATTCAAAAAAATAAAAATGTCCAAAAAAATGGAAAAATTCAGAAAAACTACGGAAAAATCCAGAAAAATCCCCAAAAATAGGAAGTCACAAAAAATTTCCAAAAAAAATAATAAAAAATAAAAAAATAAAAAATCAGAAAATTTCAAGAAAATTTCAAAAAAATTCAAAAATTCTAAAGATCAAGGAAAACTATACTCAACCCATTTTCACTTTTGACCTCCCAGGCCCTTAGGAAATTACCATTTTACCCCTCTGGCCAACCTGACCCAAATTTTTCCAAATCATTCCAGGACTCAGCCGGCATTTTCTCTAGGTTCTGAGACCCCTCTAGGATGCTATTTGACTTGTTTTGCCTTGATATGATTCTTTCATTTGTTGATTGTGCAATTATTCCTTATGGTTGTGATTGATAGGATAGATACTCCCATTTGCATGAACCCATTAGGCTTTTAGAACCTACTTTACACAATCTCGCCTGCATGAATTCCTTAGAATAGGAGAATCACTCAACATAGGTACCGAAAGGGCGTCGATAGTAATATTGGCGCAACTAAGTCCCCGAACCCGAATCTCTGGTTTTCGCAGAATCGAGCAATCCCTCCCAATCGCTCGATAGGGTTTTTAGTCATACCCTCCAATAAATGATTGGTGGCGACTCCTATGGCATGCACACTATTCACATGTCACCTACCCACACTAAGGTCGATCTTGATTTAAATTTCCCATTGACCTAACCCGACGCAAAAACGACGTAGTTTTATGGTTTATTTTTGAATTTTCAATTTTTTTTAGATTTTTATTTTATTTTTTATTTCCCGCCCATATTTTAATCCAACGGTCGAAAAGTCTCCACGTGTCGCTATCTCCTCCACTCCTCTCTCATACACAACTGACGGCTCAGATCAAATCTCCCAACTAAATCCCCACCGTCCAAATATTTTTTTTCATTTTCTAAAGAAAGATCATAAAATTCAGATTATAATTTTTTTATTCTCATAAAATCTACGATTCTGACACGTGTCTTAATCAGAGCCGTTCAATTAAATTTGTTAGTCTGTTTGGATCGTTATAACCACCGGATGACGTGGCTGCCACGTAGCATACACGTGGTGCCACGTCAGCGTTGACTCGGTCAACCAAAGTTGACCGAGTCAACTTTCAACAGATGAGACGATGAACTTTGCCGCTGATAGCGCTATTCATCGTCTTCTCCGGCAAACCTTGCCGGAAAAGTCGCCGGAGTTTGAAAACCCGATACAACACGCGTTGAAATCTTCCTCCGAACTTAATCTAAAATCGACTCTAGCCGTTCTAAAATCACACACTCCAATCTTGACCTCGAAACAACCTAAACCAGCCGAAATAACACCTGTAAAACTCAAATCGCCGGCGAAACTACCTGAAGTCCGGCACGGTCGAATCCGAATCCAGGTGCCCCTGTTCTACAATTATTCCACGCCAAGCTAAATCTCCAAACCTTCCTATCGGCGTATACCTCAATCACAGCGAAATAATAGGTAAAAGCCACCTGCTCAAGCTTCGACCGAAGCTATTCCCCGGCGGAGCTTCGCCCTATGCCGTATCTAGCGCAAAGATACAAGCCTAAACCAACAGACAATATCACAATGGCATGAGAAAACTTACCTGATGTAGCTATTGACTCGGTTTTGTGCCAAAAGAACTCAGGAGCTCGGGACAAACCAAAGGAGTTTGAGGGACAGCCACAAGGATTCATGCGACAAAAATGAAAAAAAAAAGGGAGAGAAACGAGTTCAGAAAGGGACGGGGAGCAAGTTGAATCAAACTCTCGCATGGAATGAATGAGGAAACGGAGCTCGGCCATTGAGTTTTGAGCATAGATCGTACCTTCTTTGACGATCAAATGACGAAGGATTGATTTGCACCAGCTTCCTGTAACTCCACAACGCTTGCCAGCCGAATCTCAAGACTTGATCCTCTCTTCGCCGCCCAAAATCCGAGCTTGAAGTCTCGGATAATCCTCTCCAATGGTGGAATTTGCAGAGCCCCCTCCCTCTGCGATTTTCCTCTCTTTTGACGTAATCTCGTGCTCTCCTTCTCTCTCTACCTCTCTCTCTCTTTCTCTCTCTCTCTCTCTCCTCTGTTTGTTTCGCGCCCCCCTCTGTGTCTCCAAAATCCACCACCCTCCAATCTCACGGGCCTTTTCCTCTTTTATATGAACTCGGCCCACCTCCCTCTGTGTGGGCTATTGTTTTAGGGAAGAAGACGCCATGTGCAATTGGGTCAAGCTGGGTCAAATCAGTCATCGGGTCGGGTCAACTCGACCCGGTGGACTCATTTTAGTTAAAATCTTCTAATTCGCCTCAAATTAATTCAAATTTCTCGAAATTGATGTCAAAATTGAGCTCAGGAGGGCGAATTCCATTGGAAAATGGACTTGATCTCGACATTAAGTGGGTATTTGTATAAAAACCCTAATCTCCACGTTCAACCCGAAAAACCATTTTGTAAAATCCAAACTGTTAATGCCAAAAACTATAGGGTGACGTGCCCTGATTTTTAATTCAGTCCCTAGAAAATTTTTAATTTCATTTTAAACATTTTAATTTCATTTTAAACC
>JAGVVM010012211.1:0-19489 GCA_019149425.1 Psidium friedrichsthalianum
GGTTTCTTTCTCTTTTTTCTGCTTCTCCTCTTCATTTTTTTTCCTTCTCCCCCCTTCTTTTCTCCCCCTTGCTCTCTCGTGGTTGTGGCTCACAGACTCTTTTTCCCCCTCTCTTTCTCTTTGTTTCTATCTCCTCCTTCTCTCCTCTTCCCTCCCTTCCGCCTCTCTTTCGCATCTCCTTCCTACTTTTCCCTCTCCCCTCCTCCTCTCTCCCTCCTTCCCCTCTCCTTTCTCTCTCCGCCCTCTCCATCTCCCCTCTCCCCCCCTCCCTCTCCTCTTCCAGCCGACTCCTCCTATCAATCCTTAACTGGCCCGTTCGCTACTCGCATAGCTGAAGAGACAGTAGAGAACTACTCTTTACAATCGTCTCTTCCCCCCTCCCCCCCCTCCCCCTCTTTCGCTCACCTGCATACTCACCTCCCTCAATTAATCCCTTACTGTTTATTTATTTTTATTTTAAGGCGGTTTAAAAGGGCAATCCAGCATATTGTTTTCACCTCTTGAGCATTCAAAAAATTCACTTGACACAAATTTTTCGCATGGAATCATCCATTGACAATAAGTAAATTTTCGCAGTGCAACCCAAATGGTAGAAGTCAGAAATACCAATTCCCTAAATAAAACATTTTCACCAAGCAAATGCCATCCCTAACTTTTCATTTTTAGCCCAATTTGATCATAAATCTTTCACCGTGCATATTTCCCAACGTTTTATGTCATTCTTAGTCAATATTCTTTGAAAATAGCTGCATCTTAGTGCCGTGTGCCGAATTAGGACGGCCGAACATAGAAAGAGATCGCCCATCGCCACGAGTGATCTTCCTGACGCAATGCTAAAATAGGACATACACATTAGGAATCTCATGCATCAAAAATTGCAGCATACAATTGACAAAATCGAAAGTGTAATGACTGATACGCAAATGATATAAACCATGCACCTACATTACTATGGTGACTTTACAAGTTATTGATTGATCTGGGTAATTTTCCCTATTCATTAGTACGAGTGACCACCAACGAAGTTATCGAGGTCGACTTAAAACATGACCGACCTGCTATTCATCATCGTGATACCCTGAATAAAAAATACATCGTGATGCAACTATAAAGCAGGATTAATTGCCTAAAA
The DNA here is from genome assembly GCA_019149425.1 of Psidium friedrichsthalianum. NCBI lineage: Eukaryota > Viridiplantae > Streptophyta > Magnoliopsida > Myrtales > Myrtaceae > Psidium > Psidium friedrichsthalianum. The sequence continues at coordinate 1,133 of JAGVVM010012211.1, forward strand.
CCAGGACCACACTGACGTTACGAATGCACCATGTCAACAGTCAAAATAGCCAAGTATACTTTAAGGCCGCATTTTTTTTAAAAGCAAGATAGTAACCAAAATCAATGATTTTTTTATTTTTCGGTTCAGGAAACAAAGTTCATCATCAAGGAAAAAAGCCAAAAAAAACACGAATTAATAGAAACCTACCCCCCCCTTTCACTCTCACCCCCCCCGCATAGCCATATTTATCATGAATTTATTTCAATCACACAAAAACTCCAAAATATATCCATTATGACACATTATACCCTGATTTTTGTCATAAAATATCTACAAACTATAGCCACAATGCCCAAGAAAATTTACTTGCAAATTTTTGCTGCATATAAAAAGCTCCAAACTGATAACTATGATGACATATTATTTTCCATCAAGGCGTCCTCTATATGATTTTCTAGTCAAAACAACATCGTTTTTATTCACTTAGAGCCCACTAAGAGCCGCCATGCTCAACACCAAATTACCTTTCCGCGCGGTCAAGTATTCTTTATTAATGGTATCTATTTGACGAATCTTGATCGAAAATAATACTGTGTCATGCTAAATATACAATTAAGATTTTGATAGTCAGAAAAAATTAAGATAAATATCATCAAGAATAAGACAGCTCCATGGATTATCAGGGTTATGAATGTCGAGGCATTATGACTATTAGACTCATGAGGCTAGGGACAGCAAAAACGAAAGTTAAAACGAGAATGCTGGAAGACACTATAAGAGTTTTAGGCTAGGCGCTAAAATTGGTATGGCCAAGAGGGTCAGTGAAGCGGGAGAAACCCAGCCACCTAACCACTTGCCCTATAGCTTTCACACTAGACCCTTTTCTTTATTTTAATACGGCACAGATCAAATGATAGAATGCAAACAGTCGGATAACTAACATATTCGCATTACGAATTAGCGCGATATAAATCTAGTGTCTATGAAAAACTAAATTATTAAAAAATATATCTTGCGACCTGGCACATTCCCCCCTCTGCAATATAAGCTAATAGATAAATTATTATTAATAATAAGATATTTTTCTTACAATTAACATTACAAGCAATCAATTTTTTTTGTGAGAAAATATTATTCTAATTCATTCATTCTCACGAAACAAACGGCAGCTTAAATTGAGTTATCATCTATTCAGATTAATTAGCCTAGTGCCACGACCGCCAAACATTACGACTATCTCTTTGAGACATAATCCTCTTTACTTGCTTGATTCAAGCAAACGTACCATTGTCAGTTATGCCTAAACATATATTGAGGCTTAGCGATACCTGCCCTTCCACTACTACCATACGACTCAGTCCTATGAATTGTTGCTTCCGATCTTTGCATGCATTGTAAAATTACCGCGCGACATATGTAATTCGAAGCCTGGACCGTAACTTATTGCTGCAGTCATGCTAAATAGATAAAGCCGAGACTGATGAATCATTGGAAAATCCTGTGTGATGCCCACATAAAAGCTTTACTGCGCGTATTAGAATGATGGACCACGAATGCAATAAAACCAAAAACAACCCGCTATATACGCCCCCAATTTATACAAGCGTACAAATCCCTCCTACATTCCTATTTATGAATCTATCTTGTACTATCCCCAGATTTACCTCCATACCCTCCAATTCTAAACCCTCACCCAACTAACAAATCCACGCATATTCGAAACCATAACACAAGCTCCAGCCCTTACCATTCCCAGCCCCGACCGCCCACCACTGCCCCTTAGTAGAGCCACTCTGCCCTAATCGCACAGCGTCACACCTTCCACGCCAAGAAACCCTAAACATAGGAGCTGAGCCCCCACAATGTCAAGCCTCTGACAATTAGAGCACAAGCGCGAAGAGAGAGAAACGGTTGAAAGAGAGAGAGCAGTCTTTATCAGCTTGGTATATATTTATCCCTCTATTGAGCACGCTGAGCAAACGCGACCAACCAAATGCAGTACTACCTGACCGGTACCGCCGCGATCGCCCAGATGATCTGCGACCACCCGAACACAGATTCGCCGACCGATGCAGCTCCAGTTTCGGGCCTCTAAATAAATCCCGGTAACCTAGGCGCGCCCTTCACATTCCTAGTTCTATGGAGAGAATAAACGGCCGCCACGAATCAGTCGAATCTTCTCATTTATTTTTATTTTTCTAAAACGCCGAAAAAACCGTAATATGTTCTAACTTGTTTTAAGGGTTTAGCCTCACTTCGACCAGCCCGAGCTTTATATTTTCTATTAGCAATAATAGGAACACCTCTATGAGGATGAGATAAGCTGAGGAAATAGTATCTTGCCACAAACATGGAAACGAAGACTATGATGCGCATGAGTAGATAATTATAGTAGCCTATGATTATTTTTTGTTTTTTTTTTTTAATTGCCATGTACCCGGTCTAATGAAAACTCTAGTTCAGCAGAACTTGCAATACGGATCCTGATCGACCCGTTCCCGCTCCTGACAACGCGTCAGGTCCAATTCTCAATTCTCGAAGGGGAAATCGGCCGATCGGACGATCAGCCCGAACCGATCACCCACCCTCAGTATTTGTCATAGCAGATGAAAATCGTAGATTTTCAAGAATTGGTTAAGGGATCGAAAAGTGCCATAATGATATTTATAGAGAAAAAGTTTTTCGATTTATTATTTGATTTTATTTTGTGTTCACCTCCCAACCCCATAGAGGCTTAAGGCGCTGCTTAAGCAAGCACGCCCAGAAAAATGCACTCCACTGACCGCCCAGCATTAGCATGTGTATCGCCCAAAGATCCATCCTGAGGTGCCCCACAACATATCGCTGGAAGAACAGTTGTACGCAGAATGGCGGATCTCCTCAGATCTGCCACGTACAATTTCGGACGCCCGCTTCCGTGAACGAATGAGAAAGCTTTCTATTTATTTATATTAGGGCTTATTTGTGCGGCGCTTCTTATTCTCCGCCGTAGATCTCCGAGTTATCATCTGCGACGCTACCTCAGCCGATACCCTCGAGATTGCGATTTAATCGAGTTTCTGTTATACATAACTGCACACAATTACAACAGCAATAAGCACACACAATTATCCACATGATGCATAAAGTAAATTAATCTGTATATTAATTATCAGCTGTTAAAAGCCCATCAATCTAACTAATTAAATACCCGATAAAACTGCCCATAATTGTCACTGATCTAAGTCAGCATGATAGTATAACGCCCAGTATATAAAGTCACGTGATTTAGCTATAAGACGTGATATTCATAGCGATAATCTATTTTGATTAGCTTGTCAATACATGCTAAGTATTTCTAATAGCATAAATGGCGCTTATTGGTGGCATAAATCCTTTAACAATGTCTAGATATGCGTGTAAAGGTTATTAACAATTTCAAAACAAAACAATTGAAATGCGACAGTCATTATATGTATCAGATTACCATTACAGCATTGTTCCAATCTTTCGCCTCTTTTTCGCCAAATTCTTATGCCCGGTTAATAGTCTCACCAAACTACACATTTGTGGAGTGAATAGATTTTTTTATTTTATCCATACAAGCATAAAGAAAGCTACTTCCACCCTTTATAGTATTTAGATATTAGACACATTTCAAAAAAAAACACAACAACAACCACGTAGGTAGCACTGCAGTTTTATGATCATATCGTCATTGTCGAATTAAGCAAATATGATAAGAGTAGGAATTTATATTATAATAACTCTCATTATGCGATAATTAATGTTCAAAATATTTAATAGACATATATACGCTCAAAAAAAAAGATCATAAATAATTGAGTCTCAATTTAAAAAGTTTTATGATTTTGTGCAACCTCATCCTTATGTTTTTGAATTGGTAATGATTTAAACCATGGATACTAGAAATAATATGATCCCTTCACCAATCCCTCCTATCCCCTTTTCCCTGAAGAAATCATTTTGAATTGTTCCAAAACCGAACTCCTCTTTTTTGCTAAAACTCTAGCGGGTCTTAAAATTTGATTAGTAAAAAAAACTTCTTTATGGGGTTACGTTGCGTAAGATGAAGAAATAAAAGTTCAATGGGAGCCCTCGCACCCACTGAACCAAAACTTGGCGCCGTCACTAGCTTGGCTCAACAGTTGACGAAGTTAAGCATGAAAGGAGGCATACTAATTACCAAGTTCAAACAATCTCATATTTGACCAGAAAAATTATCCAATCCAGCAAATTTTCGCCAGAAATTGCTGATGGGTGTACTACATAGGACAGCCGATGATGACTAGATCATCATGTCAAAGATTTTTCCAATGAAATTGATGAGCTACATCGGAATTTCGCGTAACAATTTAGGACTAAATTGAAAAATTGAAAATTTTAAGACTTTATTGACATCTGCACCTTCAATATCTTGTCTTTCCTGTTTTGAATACATGCTTCTTCTTTTTTTTTTTCCCTTCGACTTTCCGTAAGTTGTTGTCAAGCCCAATAATTCAATGGAATTATCGACAGCCTTAATCCCAATGCAAATTAAAATATTTACATCTGAAAATCTTACCATAAAAAAAAAAATAGCAATTTAAAGAAGATACTATGTAATTGAAAGGAAAAAGGAAAATTGCATCATTTGCGGATTTGCAACAATGCTGTGATTGGGGGCGAGCAAGACTGACTGATGGAATAGGGAATCGCCTAGGGGTGAACCGAGAATGAAAAAGAAAAAAAGAAAAAAATAGAATTGGAAATATTGACTGATGCTTGGGCTTGTGGAGTCCCTAAATGTAAGTATAATAATCCATCAGTTATTGTTTTATTTTAAGTGCAACCTACCTAATTTTAACTAACATATTAAAAATAAAGTCCGTTCACACCTACTAATAATTTGTCGGTTCATTGGACCGTTATAGAACCGGAGGCCGGTCCAATCTAGTCCTAACACATTTCGGTCGGTTCCTAGTCCTAGAAATTGAGAATCCGTTCTTCCGATCTGATTCTCAATTTGTGGATGGGACTATACCGTAAACTGATCACCCCTAGTTGTGCCCATTGATAAGGAGGTCTCATCATCCTAGTCCGGTTTCCCAATTTCTAGATGGGACCGGCTCGGAAACTAATCATCCCTAACTGTGGTCATTGGTGAGGAGGCCGACGTCATCTTTGTAATCATGTGTCTAGATTTTCATTTGGCGTGGAGAGAGAGAGAGAGAGAGTAGCGGTGAAGTTCGCGACGGCAAAGGGGTGAAGTTCATGATGGTGCCACGACCATGATGCTTTGTTCCGCCTCGAGGCTAACCCTGCTAATTGTGGCGTTATTTTCCGTCCACGGCGCAAAGGTACATGGAAAGAAAGTAGCCACCAAGTCGTTTCTTGTCTTTCCAATTGCCGATATTCTTTTAGTTCGACTAACCATGGATTTGAACAAAAGATATTTTCATTGTCAAATTATATTGACAATTATTTTTAGGAAATATTTTCAAACCATTTATTCTTTGCGAAACAAGCAAAGCGTTACTTGTACAATGCAAATGATGGTTACATCACAATCTTAGAAAGCCAATAGTTGGCAAAATCCTTTTAAAGTTATTTAATTTGCTCAACTCGTGTTGAACTCTTGGAAATGAGATTGGTTTAGAAGTTGAACCAACACTTGCTAGTTCCTACCTAGCCATACTTGCAATCTCCCAATCTCCACCTCCCACCACTCTTAAAAACCTCCAATCCAACCATTCCTCAAGCACACCACGGCCCTTTTCACTTGAGATTCACAGCTTCTTCGCCATCTTCGTCGAATTTTCCAATTGCTAGTCGATTCCACAATGGCAAACCGTCACGGGTTTGCACGATTTTGGTATTGTTATCTTCGCCCTGCCTTTGATGATCCGCGAGAATTCGGTCGAAGCTGGTCGGCTATTGGAGGAACGCTACCTGAAGTGCCCGAACTACCTAAGCCCGAATTGCCTCACCTTCCCGACATTCCAAGCCTGCCGAAGCCGGAGTTCCCGTCACTGCCGAAAGTTAATTGCCACCAGTTCCCCGAACTGCCAAAGCCTGAATTACCAAAAGTGCCGAAGCCGGAGTTGCCATCACTGCCGAAAGTTGAATTGCCGCAACATCCTGAATTGCCAAAGCCTGAATTACCAAAAGTGCCGAATTTGCCGTTGCCGTCACTGCCGAAAGTTGAATTGCCGCAACATCCTGAGCTGCCAAAGCCTGAATTACCAACGATACCGAAGCCGGAATTGCCGGCAGTGCCCGAACTGCCTCATCTCCCTGAATTTCCTAAGCCAACATTGCCTCTCATTCCCATGATTCCGAAGGACGAGTCTGTCCATGCCGCTGCTACTCCTTAAACCTATGTAATGTGAGTTTCTTGTTGGGATACAATATTATACGATTTCCTAATTTTAGTCTTTCTATTTTAATGATCTAGCATGCCTCAGATGGTATACATGTACTTTTTATTTTCGTCGAAAGCTATACATGTACTGATATGTGATCGATTGTGATATGAAAGTAATATTTGTTTAATAATTTGAATTTTTTTGGTCGAATATATAATTTGATTTATGATATCACGAAGGAAGGATATTCTTAAATTACAAATAATATCCTTCTTAATTATTAATTTTCGAGGATGGATTCATCTTGAATCCTCAAAGTTGGCGCAATCGGTTGAAACGCTAGTGGATCTTCAAATAAGCATGTGGAGGTCATTTATCTTGCTGAAATTAAAGAGAGAGTGTGGCCGGGCGTGCTTTTGGGGTTCAATTGCCCACTCAAAAAATATTATTGAAAATTATCCATTCAATTACCGACGTCCACATCAGTAATTTTCGGTGAAAGTTGGCTTGATAATTTCTTTTTTCGGGCTAAAAGTTGCCTGATGTATTAAATTGGCACAAATGTAACATATTTATGACTCAATCGACAAAAATAAAGTTTAGAATGAATTGTTACAATTGCAACAAGTTTTGACTTTTGTGGTAATTTTCCTGTGTTTTGGGGTTGAGTGGTTAATTGTGTAGATCGTGGATTTTTGATATGGACATAACTCAAAATTGTGGTTGGCATGAGCTTGGAATAAGGATCATCAATGTGAAATGAATCCCATCGAGTTTTGTAACGAAATTCAAAAAGCATTAGCACAAACATCATGAACGGTATGCAAACTAGAAACAAGAAATTTGGAAATGAAATAACAGGAATGGAAAATAATGGATCGATACAAATGGATGCTGAGGCCTGTGTTCGACACAGTTTTCTTAAAATAGATTCGCCCCCTCTAGTATGTGCTGGAGATTTTGTGGACGTCTGTCTCCTAGGATACAATGGTTGGCAGTCGCAAAGAAGTGACACACAATACCTCAAGGCTTTCGGCGAACCGAAAAACGATCTGAACACTATCAAAAAACCAATGCAGAATGCTAGAAAGAGAAAGAGAGGTTTCGAGACTTTCTAGAGATATTTTTTCAACAAAAACGAGAAGCCATCTATTCATATGGTAATTGGGGCATTTCGGGAATATGACTAGTAACGCCGATTAAATTTACCGTTATAAGATTAATTATAACAGCTAATTAACTCTATTGTTATAAATTAATTAACCCTGTCGTTACTCAATTATTTAACAGTCAACAAAAATTAATATTCTATAATTACTCAATTGATTCGTAACAACTTGAGTCGAAAACTAAAAGGCAAAAATGAGTCTATTGTGAGGCTCACTTTTCGGGGTTGCATTCGTGTACGCAGGTTGGTGCTCATGCCCAAATTTCAACTTGTCGGGCCTTCGTTGAGGCCTGGGATTTGTACCCCCTGCACTTGCTCACGAGGCATAGTGCTTGTGTTATAATAGTTAACTTCCAAAAGAAGTGTAACCATATATAAAGCACTCTAAAGCTTCTTTCTTTCATATGGGGCTAGTGTTTTCCATTTCTTACTTCCAACTCAAGGGTGTTCTTTGAGTATCAATTTCTCATCATTCATTCATTATATATCCCCATATTTCCAACAATCCCCTACTTGAATGAAAATTTGTTTTCATTTTGACTCTGTGATAGTGTTTAACAATTGAAACCTGGCATAAGATAGGTAGGTGTTACCCTTTGAACCTTCCTCTGTGAAGAGTATTTACTTATTAACTGTCCAGTAGATATGATGTCCTTAAATTGTCCTGCTTCTTATGCAAATGAGCCATACACTTCACATAAGAATCATCTAAATGTTTGTTCAGTTTTCATGATTATGTTCGTTTGGCCTATGAACATCAACCGGTTCTGTGAGAGTTTCTAAAGGAATTAGCCCTAAATAATTCTCCTTGAAGCGGCCCACTTCTCTCTCACATAGGTGAATACTAATTTTGAGTAATTTGTTTCACTCCACTTAAGAATCATTAAGCAAAATTGCTATCCTTTTCTCTACAATATCACTTATATTTTATAGGAATGGTTTTAGGGATAAACATGCTAACAGTGACATTACTAAGTTTATATAATTAGGTTGTCCCTTTGAACCTAGATCTTGGGATCCTTCTAGTTAATTAGGTTGGGTTCTCATTATATCAATTATTTTTTCATGGGCTTAGTCCCATTATCAAGTTCAAACAACACATTCAATATTTGACGAAAAATTGCAATCCAGTAAATTTTGCCGGAATTGCCGACGTTAGGTGTGATATATAGGACAAGTTGATGATAACTAGACCACTATGTCAGAGATTTTCCAAATAAAATTGATGGCAGTACATCGGAATTTAGCGTAAGAATTTAGGAGAATTGACAAAATTGAAAAGTTTAAGATTTCTTAGCAGCTGCGCCTTCGATATCTTATTCTTTTCTGTTTTGAATACAAGATTTTTTCCCTTCTAATTTCCCTAAGTTGTTGTTAGGGATGAGCAAATGGATTGACTGGATTGGACTGCCCAGACCGGATGGGGACCGATGGTCTACTTCTCGGTTCTAGAGGGCGGTGGTCTGATTTGCAGTTCTTAAAATTGAAATTAGTGGCCGAGCTATCCAATTCTCGGTTCCAGGGGCTTAGGAGTTGACCTGTCAAAATTTTTATTTTATATTTTTTTAAAAGTAAACCAAAATCCATCAAAATTAAAACACTAATATGGGAGATGTTCTTGTTAGCACTCTCCTTTGACATGACTTTGACATTTATGTACTACATTTACGAGAAGAAGCACAGTAGGACTTGGGGCTTGAATGGTACATTTTCCCCTTTTTTTGTTCTTGAACCATAGCTTGAATGGTACATTTTTTTGGCATGTTTCTGTCTAATGGAATTGCTCAGGAATCGGACCAGACCGACTCCCAGTTTTAGAAAATTAGGACTTGGGGCACCAGTTGATTCCCTATTCTTGATGGAACCAGACTGGATGGGAAATTGATCATCCATAATTGTTGTCAAGCCTAATAATTCAATGGGATTATCCGATAGCCTTAATCCCAATGCAAATTAAAATATGTACATTTGAAAATCTTACCATTAAAAAAATTAGCGAATAAGAAGATACTGTGTAATCAAAAGGAAAAGGGAATATTGCATCATTTGCAGATTTGTAACAATGCTATGACTAGGCCTGAGCAAGACCATTGAGGAACCAAGAGTCACCTAGGGATGAACCGGAAAAAAAAGAAGAAAAGGGAATTGAAAACATCGACGGATTCTTACGCTTGCGGAGTTGTTGACACCTAAATTTGATTTTTCTTTTTTCATTCAATTACACAAAATTGAGAATTATTCTCACCAAAAATATTTCTCCATTGCATTGCATATTTATTTTTTCTACATTGCATTTTGCATCGACGGGGGGGAATTGAGCTTAATTGACGAGCAATGGATCCGAGCAAGCTTGAGAAATTCGGCTAAGGCTAGGAATGAGTGTGCAGAAATTATGAGAGTTTTTTGGACTTTATTTTTCAGATTTATTCTAGTCCATTATGACTTTTGAAAAATCTGAATTTTAAGAGTTTTAAGGAGTTGAAACTCTTTAAAAATTAGAATTTTGGATCCTGCGGTTGAAAGCTAATCCTATGCTCGGAGTCTAATCCTACGGTCATTAGAATTCACCTTGTGTCTATATAAGCTAACTTAAGCTAGGGTTAGGAGGCCACTCACCATTCATAACACGGCCAAAGGGGAGATACGATGGAGGGCGAAAAAAAATTCTGCTCATAATTCTGGGCAAAGACGGAAGAAAAGGAGGCGATTTTCAGCAGCTAGCGAGGCAGGATTTGGCTATTGTTCAACTTGGTTTTTCGACACGCTGTTCAAACAAACTTGTGCGACTGTTAAGGAGTAATTTAGAGCTGTTCAGTGTTTCTTGCTGCTGGTTTCGGGCCCAAAACAGCCGTATTTTTTGGACGTTTTTCACCTTATAATCAGTGCAGGTTTTCTCAGGATCACACAGACCATTTCCTCATCGTTTTTGCATAAAAAGCTTGCTGTTTGGGCGCCTGTTCTTGGACAAATTAGTGCTGGAATTTAGCTTGAAAAAGGCTCGAATTTGGTTGCTGGAAAAGGGCCCCGTGAGGATTCACTCTATGCAAAATTGAGCTTCCAAGGCACGCATTCTGCTCAAGTTTGCTTAGTGGCCAGTATCGCTTCGGAATTCGAATTAGCGCAGGTGATTGGAGCTCAAATTAGTGCTGCAAATTGAGCCTTGTTGAAGCTACAAAATCGTCCTCTGCCGAGCCTCACGATCCGTGCAAGTCCTGAAGCCGATCGGTCCGTAGAGAGATCTATTGAACATTTCAGCTCAATTTTCAAATTAGGTAAACAATATTGAGATAAGGTAAAATTTCGATCTTTGGTTGATTGAATTTATATGGTCTAGATAATTTGGTTTGATGATTATCTACAACTTTGTTGTGATCATAATTTGAGATATCGACAACTGAGTATATCTTGTGAAAACATTGTGTTTATCCTCAGAATATTTTGCATCATTGGTTGCCTAATATTAAAAAATTTGAATCCGGATCATATCCTTTGAATATTCATATCATCTATGGATATAGATTGTTTGCATATCTCTTGTGGATAACGTGCATATTTTGAACATGTCTCATGGATATTATGTTTGTTTTTTTAGAATATATGATCTCATGATTCGATTTTTTTTTTAAAGTTAGCTAGTCAAAGAGCATAATATTTGAGATAAACCAATGCTTTGACTGATATACTTATGTTGAAATAATCTTATCCGGGACTCTCCGATGATCTTCTCTATGTTGTGGATGAGATTTGTCAAACCGAACTTTATCTAATCTTGAGAATATTTGAATTGGATATCCAACTTGTTCGGATAATCTTTTGCTTATCTATTATTGTGTTATTGATTTGAAAATTCTGATGGTTACGTTATCTTATCTCTACGACCGATCGGCTTCAGGACTTGCACGGATCGTGAGGCTCGGCAGAGACGATTTTGTAGCTTCAACAAGGCTCAATTTGCAGGCACTAATTTGAGCTCCAATTCACCTGCGCTAATTCGAATTCCGAAGCGATACTTGGCCACTAAGCAACTTGAGCAGAATGCGTGCCTTGGAAGCTCAATTTTGCATAGAGTGAATCCTCACGGGGCCCTTTTCCAGCACCAAAAATTCGAGCCTTTTTCAAGCTAAATTCCAGCACTAATTTGTCCAAGAACAGGCGCCCAAACAGCAAGCTTTTTATGCAAACGATGAGGAAATGGTCTGTGTGATCCTGAGAAAACCTGCACTGATTATAAGGTGAAAACGTCCAAAAAATACGGCTGTTTTTGGCCCGAAACAGCAGCAGACACCACTGACACAGCAGCTAAATTACTCCCTTAACAGTCGCACAAGTTTGTTTGAACAGCGTGTCGAAAACCAGTTGAACAATATCCAATCCTGCCTCGCTAGCTGCTGAAAATCGCCATCCTTTTCTTCCGTCTTTGCCCAGAATTATGAGCAGAATTTTTTTTTCGCCCTCCATCGTATCTCCCCTTTGGCCGGTTGTTATGAATGGTGAGTGGCCTCCTCAACCCTAAGCTTAAGTTAGCTTATATAGACACAAGGTGAATTCTAATGACCGTAGGATTAGACTCCGAGCATAGGATTAGCTTTCAACCGCAGGATCCAAAATTCTAATTTTTAAAGAGTTTCAACTCCTTAAAACTCTTAAAATTCAGATTTTTCAAAAGTCATAATGGACTAGCATAAATCTGAAAAATAGAAGTCCAAAAAACTCTCATAATTTTCTGCACACTCTCATTCCTAGCCTTAGCCGAATTTCTCAGCTTGCTCGATCCATTGCTCGTCATTTAAGCTCAATTCCCCCCGTCGATGCAAAATGCAATGTAGAAAAAATAAATATGCAATGCATGGAGAAATATTTTTGGTGAGAATTAATTCTCAATTTTGTGTAATTGAATGAAAAAGAAAAATCAAATTTAGGTGTCAACAACTCCGCAAGCGTAAGAATCCGTCGATGTTTTCATTCCTTTTCTTCTTTTTTTCCGGTTCATCCCTAGGTGACTCTTGGTTCCATCAATGTCTTGCTCAGGCCTAGTCATAGCATTGTTACAATATCTGCAAATGATGCAATATCCCCTTTTCCTTTTGATTACACAGTATCTTCTTAATTCGCTAATTTTTTTAATGGTAAGATTTTCAAATGTACATATTTTAATTTGCATTGGGATTAAGGCTATCGATAATCCCATTGATTATTAGGCTTGACAACAATTATGGATGATCAATTTCCCATCCAGTCTGGTTCCCATCAGAATAGGGAATCAACTGGTGCCCAAGTCCTAATTTTCTAAAACTGGGGCGGTCTGGTCCGATTCCTGAGCAATTCCATTAGACCAGAAACATGCCAAAAAAATGTACCATTCAAGCTATGGTTCAAGAACAAAAAAAGGGGAAAATGTACATTCAAGCCCCAATCCTACTGTGGCTTCTTCTCGTAAATGTAGTACATAAATGTCAAAGTCATGTCAAAGAGAGTGCTAACAAGAACATCTCCCATATTAGTGTTTTAATTTTGATGATTTTGGTTTACTTTTAAAAAAATATAAAATAAAAATTTTGACAGGTCAACTCCTAAGCCCCTGGAACCGAGAATTGGATAGCTCGGCCACTAATTTCAATTTAAGAACTGCAAATCAGACCACCGCCCTCTAGAACCGAGAAGTAGACCATCGGTCCCCATCCGGTCTGGGCAGTCCCAATCCAGTCAATCCATTTGCTCATCCTAAACAACAACTTAGGGAAATTAGAAGGAAAAAAATCTTGTATTCAAAACAGAAAAGATAAGATATCGAAGCGCGCAGCTGCTAAGAAATCTTAAACTTTTCAATTTTGTCAATTTACTCCTAAATTCTTACGCTAAATTCCGATGTACTCATCAATTTTATTTGGAAAATCTCTGACATAGTGGTCTAGTTATCATCAACCGTCCTATATATCACACCTAACGTCGGCAATTCCGGCAAAAATTTACTGGATTGGGCAATTTTTTCGTCAAATATTTGATTGTTTGAACTTGATAATGGGACTAAGCCCATGAAAAATAAGTTGATATAATGAAAACCCAACCTAATTAACTAGAGATCCCTAGATCTAGGTTCAAAGGGACAACCTAATTATATAAACTTAGTAATGTCACTGTAGATGTTTATCCCTAAAACCATTCCTATAAAATATAAGTGATATTGTAGAGAAAAGGATAGCAATTTGCTTTAATGATTCTTAGTGGAGTAAACAAATTACTCAAAATTAAGTATTCACCTATGTGAGAGAGAAGTGGGCCGCTTCAAAGGAGAATTATTTAGGGCTAAATTCTTTAGAAACTCTCACAGAACCGGTTGATGTTCATGGCCAAAACGAACATAATCATGAAAACTGAACAAACATTTAGATGATTCTTATGTGAAGTGTATGGCTCATTTACATAAGAAAGCAGGACAATTTCAGGACATCATATCTACTGGACAGTAATAAAGTAAATACTCTTTCACAGAGGAAGTTCAAAGGGTAACACCTACCTATCTTATGCCAGGTTTCATTGTTAAACACTATCACAGAGTCAAAATGAAAACAATTTTCATTCAAGTAGGGGATTGTTGGAAATATGGGATATATTGATGGATGAATGAATGAGAATTGATACTCAAAGAACACCCTTGAGTTGGAAGTAAGAAATGGAAAACACTAGCCCCATATTGAAAAGAAAGAATGCTTTAGAGTGCTTTATATATGGTTACACTTCTTTGGAAAGTTAACTATTATAACACAAGCACTATGCCTCGTGAGCAAGTGCAGGGGGTACAAATCCCAGGCCTCAACGAAGGCCCGACAAGTTGAAATTTGGGCATGAGCGCACAACCTGCGTACACGAATGCAACCCCGAAAAGTGAGCCTCACAATAGACTCATTTTTGCCTTTTAGTTTTCGACTCAAGTTGTTACGAATCAATTGAGTAATTATAGAATATTAATTTTTTATAACTGCTACTGTTAAATAAATTGAGTAACGACAGGGTTAATTAATTATAACAATAGAGTTAATTAGCTGTTTATAATTAATCTTATAACGGTAAATTTAATCGGCGTTACTAGTCATATTCCCGAAATGCCCCCAATTACCATATGAATAGATGGCTTCTCGTTTCTGTTGAAAAAATCTCTAGAAGTCTCGAAACCTCTCTTTCTCTTTCTAGCATTCTGCATTGGTTTTTTTTGATAGTGTTCAGATCGTTTTTCGGTTCGCCGAAAGCCTTGAGGTATTGTGTGTCTACTTCTTTGCGACTGCCACCATTGTATCCTAGGAGACAGACGTCCACAAAATCTCCAGCACATACTAGAGGGGGCGAATCTATTTTAAGAAAACTGTGTCGAACACAGGCCTCAGCATCCATTTGTATCGACTCCATTATTTTCCATTCCTGTTATTTCATTTCAAATTTCTTGTTTCTAGTTTGCATACCGTTCATGATGTTTGTACTAATGCTATTTTTGAATTTCGTTACAAAACTCGATGGGATTCATTTCACATTGATGATCCTTATTCCAAGCTCATGCCAACCACAATTTTGAGTTATGTCCATATCAAAAATCCACGATCTACACAATAACCACTCAACCCCAAAACAACAGGAAATTACCACAAAAGTCAAAAACTTGTTGCCAATTGTAACAATTCAATTCTAACTTTATTTTTGTCGATTGAGTCATAAATATGTTACATTTGTGCCAATTTAATACATCAGGGCAACTTTTAGCCGAAAAAAGAAATTATCAGCCAACTTTCACCGAAAATTACTGATGTGGACGTCGTAATTGACATGGATAATTTTCAATAATATTTTTTGAGTGGGCAATTGAACCCCAAAAGCACGCCCGCCCACACTCTCTCTTTAATTTCAGCAAGATAAATGACCTCCACATGCTTATTTGAAGATCCACTAGCGTTTCAACCGATTGCGCCAACTTTGAGGATTCAAGATGAATCCATCCTCGAAATTAATAATTAAGAAGGATATATTTGTATTTAAGAATATCCTTCCTTCGTGATATCATAAATCAAATTATATATTCGACCAAAAAAATTCAAATTATTAAACAAATATTACTTTCATATCACAATCGATCACATATCAGTACATGTATAGCTTTCGACGAAAATAAAAAGTACATGTATACCATCTGAGCATGCTCAGATCATTAAAATAGAAAGACTAAAATTGGAAATCGTATAATATTGTATCCCAACAAGAAACTCACATTACATAGGTTTAAGGAGTAGCAGCGCGGCATGGACAGACTCGTCCTTCGGAATCATGGGAATGAGAGGCAATGTTGGCTTAGGAAATTCAGGGAGATGAGGCAGTTCGGGGCACTGCCGGCAATTCCGGCTTCGGTATCGTTGGTAATTCAGGCTTTGGCAGCTCAGGATGTTGCGGCAATTCAACTTTCGGCAGTGAGCGGCAACTCCGGCTTCGGCACTTTTGGTAATTCAGGCTTTGGCAACTCAGGATGTTGCGGCAATTCAACTTTCGGCAGTGATGGCAACTCCGGCTTCGGCACTTTTGTAATTCAGGCTTTGGCAGTTCGGGAACTGGTGGCAATTCAACTTTCGGCAGTGAGGGAACTCCGGCTTCGGCAGGCTTGGAATGTCGGGAAGGTGAGGCAATTCGGGCTTAGGAGTTCGGGCACTTCAGGTAGCGTTGCCTCCAATAGCCGACCACTTCGGACCGAATTCTCGCCGATCATCAAAGGCAGGGCGAAGATAACAATACCAAAAACGTGCAAACCCGTGACGGTTGCCATTGTGGAATCGACTAGCAATTGGAAACTTCGACGAAGATGGCGAAGAAGCTGTGAATCTCAAGTGAAAAGGGCCGTGGTGTGCTTGAGGAATGGTTGGATTGGAGGTTTTTAAAGAGGTGGTAGGTGGAGATTGGGAGATTGCAAGTATGGCTAGGTAGGAAACTAGCAAGTGTTGGTTCAACTTCTAAACCAATCTCATTTCCAAGAGTTCAACACGAGTTGAGCAAATTAAATAACTTTAAAAGGATTTTGCCAACTATTGGCTTTCTAAGATTGTGATGTAACCATCATTTGCATTGTACAAGTAACGCTTTGCTTGTTTCGCAAAGAATAAATGGTTTGGAAAATATTTTCTAAAAATAATTGTCAATATAATTTGACAATGAAAATATCTTTTGTTCAAATCCATGGTAGTCGAACTAAAAGAATATCGGCAATTGGAAAGACAAGAAACGACTTGGTGGCTACTTTCTTTCCATGTACCTTTGCGCCGTGGACGGAAAATAACGCCACAATTAGCAGGGTTAGCCTCGAGGCGGAACAAAGCATCATGGTCGTGGCACCATCATGACTTCACCCCCTTTGCCGTCGCGAACTTCACCGCTACTCTCTCTCTCTCTCTCTCCACGCCAAATGAAAATCTAGACACAATGATTACAAAGATGACGTCGGCCTCCTCACCAATGACCACAGTTAGGGATGATTAGTTTCCGAGCCGGTCCCATCTAGAAATTGGGAAACCGACTAGGATGATGGCGACCTCCTTATCAATGGGCACAACTAGGGGTGATCAGTTTACGGTATAGTCCCATCCACAAATTGAGAATCAGATCGGAAGAACGGATTCTCAATTTCTAGGACTAGGGAACCGACCGAAATGTGTTGTTAGGACTAGATTGGACCGGCCATCCGGTTCTATAACGGTCCAATGAACCGACAAATTATTAGTAGGTGTGACGGACTTTATTTTTAATATGTTAGTTAAAATTAGGTTTGCACTTAAGAAATAAAACAATAACTGATGGATTATTATACTTACATTTAGGGACTCCACAAGCCCAAGCATCAGTCATATTTCCAATTCTATTTTTTTTCTTTTTCTTTTTTCATTCTCGGTTCACCCCTAGGCGATTCCTATTCCATCAGTCAGTCTTGCTCGCCCCCAATCACAGCATTGTTGCAAATCCGCAAATGATGCAATTTTCCTTTTTCCTTTCAATTACATAGTATCTTCTTTAAATTGCTATTTTTTTTTAATGGTAAGATTTTCAGATGTAAATATTTTAATTTGCATTGGGATTAAGGCTGTCGATAATTCCATTGAATTATTGGGCTTGACAACAACTTACGGAAAGTCGAAGGGAAAAAAAAAAGAAGAAGAAGCATGTATTCAAAACAGGAAAGACAAGATATTGAAGGTGCAGATGTCAATAAAGTCTTAAAATTTTCAATTTTTTCAATTTAGTCCTAAATTGTTACGCGAAATTCCGATGTAGCTCATCAATTTCATTGGAAAAATCTTTGACATGATGATCTAGTCATCATCGGCTGTCCTATGTAGTACACCCATCAGCAATTTCTGGCGAAAATTTGCTGGATTGGATAATTTTTCTGGTCAAATATGAGATTGTTTGAACTTGGTAATTAGTATGCCTCCTTTCATGCTTAACTTCGTCAACTGTTGAGCCAAGCTAGTGACGGCGCCAAGTTTTTTCAGTGGGTGCGAGGGCTCCCATTGAACTTTTATTTTCTTCATCTTACGCAACGTAACCCCATAAAGAAGTTTTTTTTACTAATCAAATTTTAAGACCCGCTAGAGTTTTAGCAAAAAAGAGGAGTTCGAGTTTGTTTTGGAACAATTCAAAATGATTTCTTTCAAGCAAAATGTAAAACTTGACGGGATTCGTTTCACATTGATGAAATTCGTTTTTGAGTTATGTCCATTCTAAAAATCCACGGCCTACACAAATAGTCACTCCAACCCCAAAAAGCATGGGAAAATTGCCACATAAAATCATAAACTTTTTGCAAGGTGACAACTCATTCAAATCTTTTTTTTTTTG
>JAGVVM010012214.1:0-12902 GCA_019149425.1 Psidium friedrichsthalianum
GTTCTTGTCTATCATTATGATCCATTTCTAATGAGGAAAAAAAATCAATAACTTTAGGCAAGTACAAATTGTAAGTTAGGTAATAGCAAATTCATAAAAAATAATATCTTTTTCAAATCAGGAGATTATCATAGATTCTCACAGAATCAATCCATGACTATTGCTAGAAATACACCAACGCAAAGGAAACGAACTAAAGTTGATTCATGATTGTTAATGACTCTTTCTAACCTCTCAGCACACAGGAAGCGAACTCCAATACCAACTCAAGCAACATTTTAAGAACATGCAATGAATCTTTTCTCTCAAACTTAATATCGTGCATAAGCAGTTTATTTGCTGCGCCCTGCCTTGGTTTTGCTTTTTCTTTTGATAGAGTTTCTATGTTTAGGAGGACAAGCTGCGTTTTAATTGCTGCTCCCTGCTTCCAGATCAATTTTTTTTTTGTCAGTTTTCTTAGTTTTCTGAGAACTATCCAAGAAATCTGAGCCTAATGTGGGTCGCTAAAGCATCTCAAAGCTGCGTTTAGGAGGACAAGCTGCGTTTTAATTGCTGGATATTGCCTCTAGATCAATTTTTTTTTTGTCAGTTTTCTTAATATTCTGAGAATTGTCTATGGAAATGTGATACAAACACAATGGCAAGAGCACATGCCCTTCAGAGCCGAGCTATCCAAATAACTGTTTGAATTTGCTAAGCCCAGGTAATATTGCTTCTTAAGTGACTAGAATTGAGACCACCTCTTGAAGCCTGTTTTTAATGCAGATCATTCAACAGATGATTAATCTTGCTACGATTTAAGATGTAAGATCTTTCCAACAAAATTGTCCAGTACTGAAAAGATATCCGCACTAAAATCATTCTTATAGCCTTTTACAATGCTTATGAGAGAGAGAGAGAGAGAGAGATTATTTTTACCTTCATGAATAAAAAAATGTGATGCTTTACTCTCTCGCTACTTCCATAAAGTCTCGATGCTTTGGTTACAAGGGAGCCGCATGTGAATGAAGGAGAAGGAAAAAGAGAGCGTAGGATTTTCTAAAATATGGATAGATAAGAGAAATTCTATCCAGGTCTATTTCACCCTCTCCTTTAGGAATTTTTTTTATCTGGATTATACCCCCTTTATATCTGACTTTATCCTATTCTTAACAGCTACCAAGCACCAGATATGATAAAATCTGTCATATCATGACTTTTATTTAGAAAACCAAATGCAGCCCAAGTTTACAAGGAGGACTTTGGAGGAAGGATTTACAGCGCCTTAAATGGTTGATAAATGATGTAGTCCCACCCACAAAAAACTCTAGCCATGGAGTTGAAATTTTGTAAGGCAGAAGAAGAAAAAAATTCCACAACCATGCGAAGACTTGAGAGATACTTCTCAGTGGACTTAATCCATTTGCAAAGTATGCATGACGTTGTTTGGAATATGTTCCAATGTACGCTACTTCCTGATTATTAATGTGAGGAGATTCATCCCGTTAAAAGATAATACCTTGTAGAACCAAATAGTATGAAAAGTATATCGAAATGCGGTGGCATGCATTTAGTCAATGAAATCACTGAAGTTGGCTGCCCAAGATTGTGTCCTGGAGCATGCATTGGGCAAACACAAAACTATCATTTGCTCGCTGATGAATGAATTTTCGTCCCAATTCTCAGGATTATCTGAGTTTTGGAGATGATGCTCAAGGAGGAGTGCGCATCTGCTCACCGATTTCTGTAATATTGAAACCAAAGCTTGGACTTTTGGGTTCGGCTCTTCCGAAGCCTGAAAGAGATCACGGAAGCCCATTATCAGCATCTTGAAGAAAGTATGGCTTACCATACTCTAGCCTAATTAAGGAGTAAGAGAAGCCCATGACCAAACCGTTGTGCCACCCCCTATCAAGCCACCCACCATCCTAACCAATCCCCATTGCCTGACGAACTTAGCGCCCCCACTCCCCTCTCTCTCTCTCTCTCAATCTAGAGATTGGCACCTCTTTTGAAGTCGAGGACCATTAGCTTAAGGCCCACCACCTCACATTTCCGGTGAGGTAGACTATTGGCTAACTTAAATGAAAGGGGGAAATGACTCTCCCCTACATCCTCCCCGAAATCTAGATATCGCCATCAATTTTTAGTCGATGATCTTTAGGGCACGCAAGACAACACTTCTGTTTCAGAAGTTAGTTGCTGATCAGAGAATTTGATTGGTAAAGATTGAAAATTTCTACTTTGGGAACATTATTAACACAAAATCTTCTACAAAACATTATGTAGGCGGATGAAAAATTTCTACTTCATTTTTATTTTTTAAAAATTTCTTTAAAAAATATTTTTGTTATTAAAAATATTATTTATTTTTTACTCCGGCATTCGGAGATGGCGGCTTGGCGGCGGCGGGGAGGAGGTGGGTGCAGAGGTCGGCGGTGGGTAGCGACGGCATGATTGAGAGAGAGATGCTCTAAAATTGAAAGAGCCTGAAGTGTGAAATGTATATATGTTGAGAGATTTTTACCTTTGAAAAAGAATTAACTTTTTTTAACTTTTGAAATTGGATAAAAAACAACTTTAGAAGTAGAAATGTATTATTGCGTAATCAAATGGATTGTTGCTTTAGAAATAGCGTAACGCATAATCATACTAAATTTCCAATGGTTGCATGACGTATAGTCATACTAGAGTCGAGAATGTTGGCCCAACGGTGGCCGAATTTTGTTGGCATTTATTGTAAAATTGTGGACTCGAATGTCGGGATAGACGTGTCGTGCCATGATTTGCTCAACGCCAAATAGACGCCACCTCAAACAACATAAATGAAAGCAACATTGAGAGAGAGAGAGAGAGATTGCGGCAATCATGGATGTTCAAGCTCAAGTTTGTGGACGCCATAGCTCATTGCCATGACTCGTCAATTTGAACTCGCTCTGGCCATGGGCATGAGCTTTTCAGTGGCGAAGCTCGCAGTGATCATGACCGCTAGATATTTTCGAGGCACGAAACTCAAGGTTGCCATGATCGATCGAGCTCGAGCTCGTGGCGGCCATAGCCACTTGATTTTCGAGTCGTGAGGTGCATGGTCGTGATTGCTCGTGAGTTTTCGGTCATTGTTGCTCAATTGGTGATCGTGAATTGCCGTGGATAATGAATTTTATATTTTTGTGTGAGTGTTTTGTTGGTTTTATTCATGTTTATATTATTATATTCACTTCTAAGGGATCTCGCCATGGGATTAGAAGAAATTCCAATAAGGAAGAAAATTTCTTAATGAAAACTGATTAGAGAACGGTTCCGTCGTTTCACAAAATTGACGGTCAATTGACAGCCACCAGTTTTAAAGTGAGATGGGGGATACCGGCTTGCACGTTTTCATATTTTTGGTCTCTCTTGGTGGAATTTCCCCAAGTTGAAAAAGCGACTAATTTTTTCTGTTTTATTTAAACCAAAAATGATAATTTCAAATAATAAGTAACATATGAAGGATTCAATTTCAACTTTTAAAATAGCGGATGTTTTCTTCGGTCAAATAAAAGACTTGGTATATATTGTTCACGAATAAAACAAATTTAAGAACTCAAAAAATTTGGAGTGTCTAGTGAAGTTAGAACTTACAATTATTTTAGGTATTTGTAATCGATTGACACATAACTACGGAGAAATGGTGATTAGTTTAAAATGCACTTTATTTAAACCCTTCATACATTTATTTTTCAACTCGAACTTTAGCATTGTATAAGTTGATTCCAGTTTGCTAAATTAATGCATATGAACTTCTTATAAAAGAAAACAATATGCTAGGACGACGTTTCAAGGAATTTCATTGATTTTCACTCAACAATAAATTTGGATCATGAGTTATCGTAGTTACTCTGAAAATTTCATTTGCCATCAAGGAAGAATTTAAGGTTTTAAATCATTATTGGTACTTACTATTAACATTTTATGAAATCAACTACTTTACTATAAATTGACTTTTTTTTTTTAATCAACATGAAATGATATAGGATTTGGTGTCACGTGGTCATATAAGTTTCTTAATCAACCAAACATTTGAGCTTATTAGGTTAATTTGTATGGAATACAAGTGAAAATCTATTATTTTTTCCAAACTTTAGCTTTGATTCATGCAATACTAAGAATGATATTGTAATATTTTAGGTCCTCGCACACATCTCATCTATGAGATTCGGACCCATTGGGTAATTATTTGGTCTACTACTTCATTATTATTATCTTTAATTCACCTATTTTAATATTTAATTGATAGCACTAGTCTTGATTTTAGCATCGGAGAATCCTTCTAGAGCAATTTGATTTGATCGAAAAGAATGAGAAGCCACTCAATGCACAATGACTTCATAATTTGTTACAAAGTCATCATTCAAGTGTTTTTCATTTTTGAATTTTAGTAGATCTTATTAATGACACTCATGATTTCCTTTTGGTTAGTTTAATATTGTTATACTTGTAATTAGCTATGATTCAATATTAATTTATTTCTTTATATACTCAAGAAATATCGCTTGCTGGAATTTGTGAGAGTTTTACTTTTAGATTGATCCTTCTTGGGCTTTTTTAAATCCTCTAGTCTTAAATTAAGCCAAGGAAAAAAAAAAATGGAACAATGGAAGTGAAAAAGAAAATTAAACGGACAAATTGCGGATTATTGAGAGTCACCCCCTACTCCAACTCTGCAATATTTTCTTTGGCAGGTTAGGTCGAGCTACCACATGCACGTGCTTTTTTGTTTTTTCCCCCTTATTTTATCTAAGTAACATTTAATAAAGAGAAGAAGGGAGGCGAGGGAGAGATGTAGGTCAAACTCTCCCCTCCGTATTGGTAGAATAAGGGAGTTGTGTAACATCAGAGGGGGAGAGAAAATGGAGGTGGCGGCTAGGATTTTTCAAATAGTCTCCATGCACGTGCTATTGACGCATGCCATTCCCTCTCTATATAAGACGAAGCCTGCGTTTTGAGTCACTCTCACAGTCCACAAGCAAAGCACTTAATTCCCTCTGAACTTCGCTTCTTCACTCAGTCACACAGAGAAAAGCTGCGATGGGATCTTCGGCCACCAATGGCAGGGACGAGCCGAGGGTGAAAGCTCCGGCTGCGATCCTAGCTATTGGCACGGCTACCCCGCCGAACTGCATCCACCAGGACAATTATCCCGATTATCTCTTTCGAGTCACAAACACCGACCACCTGACTCTTCTCAAAGAGAAGTTTAAGCGCATATGTAATCGCATCTTCCGCCTTGCCAAACAACAGTTTTTTTTTTTTGTTTGTTTTTTCTCTGATTTCGAGTGCGACAATTGGTTCACAATGTCCTCATATATGCATAGACGCACATGAGTTATAATCTTGGTCTCCCGTCAAACTGATGTGGGTAGATGTAATCGTGCAGGTGAAAAAACGGCGATAAATAAGCGTTATTTTATCTTGACAGAAGAATATCTCAAGCAGAATCCATCTATATGCTCTTACCACGCCGCTTCACTAAATCCACGTCAGGATTTGGCCATCGACATGCTCCCAAAGCTCGGCATGGAAGCCGCGAACAAGGCCAACAAGGAGTGGGGCCAGCCGAAATCAAGCATCACGCACCTCATCTTCACCTCGATAGCCGGCGTGGACATGCCCGGGGCAGACCTAGAACTCCTCAATCTCCTCGGCCTCCCCCCTTCCGTCAACCGGATCATGCTCTACAATCTAGGCTGCTACGCAGGCGGGACTGTCCTGCGGATCGCCAAGGACATTGCCGAGAACAACCCCGGGGCCCGAGTCCTTGCAGTCTGTGTTGAGACGACCGTAATCACGTTCCGGGCTCCGTCCGACGAGGACCACGTCTACTTGATTGGAAACGCGCTCTTTGGTGATGGTGCGGCAGCCATGATTATCGGCGCCGCTGCCGGTACCAAGGAGCGGCCCATCTTCGAGATAGTTTCTGCTTCGCAGGAGTTTGTGCCTGGCACTGAGGGCGGCTTGTGGGTCATTACCGCGAGATCGGCCTTACCATGCAACTTTCAGACAAAGTGCCCCGTGCGATCGCAGCCCATCTGGAAAGTTGCTTGACCAAAGCTTTCGGCTCCGCCGGCATCAACGTCAACTGGAACTCCATCTTCTGGGCCCCACATCCCGGAGGACGGAAGATTCTTGACAACATTGAGGAAACACTCGGGTTGGGGCGAGAGAGACTGAGTGCTGCGAGGCATGTCCTCGCAGAGTACGGGAACATGTCGAGCGTGACCGTTCTTTTCATTCTAGACGAGATTCGGAAGAAGTCTGCTGAGGAAGGAAAGGCCACCACCGGAGAGGGATTGGACCTGGGGGTGCTTCTAGGGTTTGGCCCAGGCATCACCATTGAGACCGTTATCCTCCGGAGCTTGCCCACCAACATTGACGTCGCCGCATGAGATGGAGACATGCATGCCTTCGACTTGGTGAACGTGAACTTGCTAGAATATTATTCTAGCAAGTTCACGTTCCACCAAGTCGAAGGCATGCATGTCTCCATCTCATGCGGCGACGTCATGTTGGTGGGCAAGCTCCGGAGGATAACGGTCTCAATGGTGATGCCTGGGCCAAACCCTAGAAGCACCCCCAGGTCCAATCCCTCTCCGGTGGTGGCCTTTCCTTCCTCAGCAGACTTCTTCCGAATCTCGTCTAGAATGAAAAGAACGGTCACGCTCGACATGTTCCCGTACTCTGCGAGGACATGCCTCGCAGCACTCAGTCTCTCTCGCCCCAACCCGAGTGTTTCCTCAATGTTGTCAAGAATCTTCCGTCCTCCGGGATGTGGGCCCAGAAGATGGAGTTCCAGTTGACGTTGATGCCGGCGGAGCCGAAAGCTTTGGTCAAGCAACTTTCCAGATGGGCTGCGATCGCACGGGCACTTTGTCTGAAAGTTGCATGGTAAGGCCGATCTCGCGGTAATGACCCACAAGCCCGCCCTCAGTGCCAGGCACAAACTCCTGCGAAGCAGAAACTATCTCGAAGATGGGCCGCTCCTTGGTACCGGCAGCGGCGCCGATAATCATGGCTGCCGCACCATCACCAAAGAGCGCGTTTCCAATCAAGTAGACGTGGTCCTCGTCGGACGGAGCCCGGAACGTGATTACGGTCGTCTCAACACAGACTGCAAGGACTCGGCCCCGGGGTTGTTCTCGGCAATGTCCTTGGCGATCCGCAGGACAGTCCCGCCTGCGTAGCAGCCTAGATTGTAGAGCATGATCCGGTTGACGGAAGGGGGGAGGCCGAGGAGATTGAGGAGTTCTAGGTCTGCCCCGGGCATGTCCACGCCGGCTATCGAGGTGAAGATGAGGTGCGTGATGCTTGATTTCGGCTGGCCCCACTCCTTGTTGGCCTTGTTCGCGGCTTCCATGCCGAGCTTTGGGAGCATGTCGATGGCCAAATCCTGACGTGGATTTAGTGAAGCGGCGTGGTAAGAGCATATAGATGGATTCTGCTTGAGATATTCTTCTGTCAAGATAAAATAACGCTTATTTATCGCCGTTTTTTTCACCTGCACGATTACATCTACCCACATCAGTTTGACGGGAGACCAAGATTATAACTCATGTGCGTCTATGCATATATGAGGACATTGTGAACCAATTGTCGCACTCGAAATCAGAGAAAAAACAAACAAAAAAAAAAACTGTTGTTTGGCAAGGCGGAAGATGCGATTACATATGCGCTTAAACTTCTCTTTGAGAAGAGTCAGGTGGTCGGTGTTTGTGACTCGAAAGAGATAATCGGGATAATTGTCCTGGTGGATGCAGTTCGGCGGGGTAGCCGTGCCAATAGCTAGGATCGCAGCCGGAGCTTTCACCCTCGGCTCGTCCCTGCCATTGGTGGCCGAAGATCCCATCGCAGCTTTTCTCTGTGTGACTGAGTGAAGAAGCGAAGTTCAGAGGGAATTAAGTGCTTTGCTTGTGGACTGTGAGAGTGACTCAAAACGCAGGCTTCGTCTTATATAGAGAGGGAATGGCATGCGTCAATAGCACGTGCATGGAGACTATTTGAAAAATCCTAGCCGCCACCTCCATTTTCTCTCCCCCTCTGATGTTACACAACTCCCTTATTCTACCAATACGGAGGGGAGAGTTTGACCTACATCTCTCCCTCGCCTCCCTTCTTCTCTTTATTAAATGTTACTTAGATAAAATAAGGGGGAAAAAACAAAAAAGCACGTGCATGTGGTAGCTCGACCTAACCTGCCAAAGAAAATATTGCAGAGTTGGAGTAGGGGGTGACTCTCAATAATCCGCAATTTGTCCGTTTAATTTTCTTTTTCACTCCATTGTTCCATTTTTTTTTTCCTTGGCTTAATTTAAGACTAGAGGATTTAAAAAAGCCCAAGAAGGATCAATCTAAAAGTAAAACTCTCACAAATTCCAGCAAGCGATATTTCTTGAGTATATAAAGAAATAAATTAATATTGAATCATAGCTAATTACAAGTATAACAATATTAAACTAACCAAAAGGAAATCATGAGTGTCATTAATAAGATCTACTAAAATTCAAAAATGAAAAACACTTGAATGATGACTTTGTAACAAATTATGAAGTCATTGTGCATTGAGTGGCTTCTCATTCTTTTCGATCAAATCAAATTGCTCTAGAAGGATTCTCCGATGCTAAAATCAAGACTAGTGCTATCAATTAAATATTAAAATAGGTGAATTAAAGATAATAATAATGAAGTAGTAGACCAAATAATTACCCAATGGGTCCGAATCTCATAGATGAGATGTGCGAGGACCTAAAATATTACAATATCATTCTTAGTATTGCATGAATCAAAGCTAAAGTTTGAAAAATAATAGATTTTCACTTGTATTCCATACAAATTACCTAATAAGCTCAAATGTTTGGTTGATTAAGAAACTTATATGACCACGTGACACCAAATCCTATATCATTTCATGTTGATTAAAAAAAAAAGTCAATTTATAGTAAAGTAGTTGATTTCATAAAATGTTAATAGTAAGTACCAATAATGATTTAAAACCTTAAATTCTTCCTTGATGGCAAATGAAATTTTCAGAGTAACTACGATAACTCATGATCCAAATTTATTGTTGAGTGAAAATCAATGAAATTCCTTGAAACGTCGTCCTAGCATATTGTTTTCTTTTATAAGAAGTTCATATGCATTAATTTAGCAAACTGGAATCAACTTATACAATGCTAAAGTTCGAGTTGAAAAATAAATGTATGAAGGGTTTAAATAAAGTGCATTTTAAACTAATCACCATTTCTCCGTAGTTATGTGTCAATCGATTACAAATACCTAAATAATTGTAAGTTCTAACTTCACTAGACACTCCAAATTTTTTGAGTTCTTAAATTTGTTTTATTCGTGAACAATATATACCAAGTCTTTTATTTGACCGAAGAAAACATCCGCTATTTTAAAAGTTGAAATTGAATCCTTCATATGTTACTTATTATTTGAAATTATCATTTTTGGTTTAAATAAAACAGAAAAATTTAGTCGCTTTTTCAACTTGGGGAAATTCCACCAAGAGAGACCAAATATGAAAACGTGCAAGCCGGTATCCCCCATCTCACTTTAAAACTGGTGGCTGTCAATTGACCGTCAATTTTGTGAAACGACGGAACCGTTCTCTAATCAGTTTTCATTAAGAAATTTTCTTCCTTATTGGAATTTCTTCTAATCCCATGGCGAGATCCCTTAGAAGTGAATATAATAATATAAACATGAATAAAACCAACAAAACACTCACACAAAAATATAAAATTCATTATCCACGGCAATTCACGATCACCAATTGAGCAACAATGACCGAAAACTCAACGAGCAATCACGACCATGCACCTCACGACTCGAAAATCAAGTGGCTATGGCCGCCACGAGCTCGAAGCTCGATCGATCATGGCAACCTTGAGTTTCGTGCCTCGAAAATATCTAGCGGTCATGATCACTGCGAGCTTCGCCACTGAAAAGCTCATGCCCATGGCCAGAGCGAGTTCAAATTGACGAGTCATGGCAATGAGCTATGGCGTCCACAAACTTGAGCTTGAACATCCATGATTGCCGCAATCTCTCTCTCTCTCTCTCAATGTTGCTTTCATTTATGTTGTTTGAGGTGGCGTCTATTTGGCGTTGAGCAAATCATGGCACGACACGTCTATCCCGACATTCGAGTCCACAATTTTACAATAAATGCCAACAAAATTCGGCCACCGTTGGGCAACATTCTCGACTCTAGTATGACTATACGTCATGCAACCATTGGAAATTTAGTATGATTATGCGTTACGCTATTTCTAAAGCAACAATCCATTTGATTACGCAATAATACATTTCTACTTCTAAAGTTGTTTTTTATCCAATTTCAAAAGTTAAAAAAAGTTAATTCTTTTTCAAAGGTAAAAATCTCTCAACATATATACATTTCACACTTCAGGCTCTTTTCAATTTTAGAGCATCTCTCTCTCAATCATGCCGTCGCTACCCACCGCCGACCTCTGCCACCCACCTCCTCCCCCGCCGCCGCCAAGCCGCCATCTCCGAATGCCGGAGTAAAAAATAAATAATATTTTTAATAACAAAAATATTTTTTAAAGAAATTTTTAAAAAATAAAAATGAAGTAGAAATTTTTCATCCGCCTACATAATGTTTTGTAGAAGATTTTGTGTAATAATGTTCCCAAGTAGAAATTTTCAATCTTTACCAATCAAATTCTCTGATCAGCAACTAACTTCTGAAACAGAAGTGTTGTCTTGCGTGCCCTAAAGATCATCGACCTAAAAATTGATGGCGATATCTAGATTTCGGGAGGATGTAGGGGAGAGTCATTTCCCCCTTTCATTTAAGTTAGCCAATAGTCTACCTCACCGGAAATGTGAGGTGGTGGGCCTTAAGCTAATGGTCCTCGACTTCAAAGAGGTGCCAATCTCTAGATTGAGAGAGAGAGAGAGAGGGGAGTGGGGGCGCTAAAGTTCGTCAGGCAATGGGGATTGGTAGGATGGTGGGTGGCTTGATAGGGGGTGGCACAACGGTTTGGTCATGGGCTTCTCTTACTCCTTAATTAGGCTAGAGTATGGTAAGCCATACTTTCTTCAAGATGCTGATAATGGGCTTCCGTGATCTCTTTCAGGCTTCGGAAGAGCCGAACCCAAAAGTCCAAGCTTTGGTTTCAATATTACAGAATCGGTGAGCAGATGCGCACTCCTCCTTGAGCATCATCTCCAAAACTCAGATAATCCTGAGAATTGGGACGAAAATTCATTCATCAGCGAGCAAATGATAGTTTTGTGTTTTGCCCAATGCATGCTCCAGGACACAATCTTGGGCAGCCAACTTCAGTGATTTCATTGACTAAATGCATGCCACCGCATTTCGATATACTTTTCATACTATTTGGTTCTACAAGGTATTATCTTTTAACGGGATGAATCTCCTCACATTAATAATCAGGAAGTAGCGTACATTGGAACATATTCCAAACAACGTCATGCATACTTTGCAAATGGATTAAGTCCACTGAGAAGTATCTCTCAAGTCTTCGCATTGGTTGTGGAATTTTTTTCTTCTTCTGCCTTACAAATTTCAACTCCATGGCTAGAGTTTTTTGTGGGTGGGACTACATCATTTATCAACCATTTAAGGCGCTGTAAATCCTTCCTCCAAAGTCCTCCTTGTAAACTTGGGCTGCATTTGGTTTTCTAAATAAAAGTCATGATATGACAGATTTTATCATATCTGGTGCTTGGTAGCTGTTAAGAATAGGATAAAGTCAGATATAAAGGGGGTATAATCCAGATAAAAAAAATTCCTAAAGGAGAGGGTGAAATAGACCTGGATAGAATTTCTCTTATCTATCCATATTTTAGAAAATCCTACGCTCTCTTTTTTCCTTCTCCTTCATTCACATGCGGCTCCCTTGTAACCAAAGCATCGAGACTTTATGGAAGTAGCGAGAGAGTAAAGCATCACATTTTTTTATTCATGAAGGTAAAATAATCTCTCTCTCTCTCTCTCTCTCATAAGCATTGTAAAAGGCTATAAGAATGATTTTAGTGCGGATATCTTTTCAGTACTGGACAATTTTGTTTGGAAAGATCTTACATCTTAAATCGTAGCAAGATTAATCCATCTGTTGAATGATCTGCATTAAAAACAGGCTTCAAGAGGTTGGTCTCAATTCTAGTCACTTAAGAAGCAATATTACCTGGGCTTAGCAAATTCAAACAGTTATTTGGATAGCTCGGCTCTGAAGGGCATGTGCTCTTGCCATTGTGTTTGTATCACATTTCCATAGACAATTCTCAGAATATTAAGAAAACTGACAAAAAAAAAATTGATCTAGAGGCAATATCCAGCAATTAAAACGCAGCTTGTCCTCCTAAACGCAGCTTTGAGATGCTTTAGCGACCCACATTAGGCTCAGATTTCTTGGATAGTTTCTCAGAAAACTAGAAAACTGACAAAAAAAAAATTGATCTGGAACAGGGAGCAGCAATTAAAACGCAGCTTGTCCTCCTAAACATAGAAACTCTATCAAAAGAAAAGCAAAACCAAGGCAGGGCGCAGCAAATAAACTGCTTATGCACGATATTAAGTTTGAGAGAAAAGATTCATTGCATGTTCTTAAATTGTTGCTTGAGTTGGTATTGGGAGTTCGCTCCTGTGTGCTGAGAGGTTAGAAAGAGTCATTAACAATCATGAATCAACTTTAGTTCGTTTCCTTTGCGTTGGTGTATTTCTAGCAATAGTCATGGATTGATTCTGTGAGAATCTATGATAATCTCCTGATTTGAAAAAAGATATTATTTTTTATGAATTTGCTATTACCTAACTTACCAATTTGTACTTGCCTAAAGTTATTGATTTTTTTTTCCTCATTAGAAATGGATCATAATGAATAGACAAGAAA
>JAGVVM010012216.1:0-10649 GCA_019149425.1 Psidium friedrichsthalianum
ACTATCAGTGAATTTTTAGACTGATAGAGCTTGAGCATTAATAATTTCGGTCAAAGCTGGTCAAATTGGTCAAAAATATGACCGACGAGACATTTCTCGAAATTCGTGAAATTTCTGGATCGGTAGAAGCTTAATCGGTGCTGATTTGGCTCAATCGCGATCGGAAAATGACTCTGGATTTTATCGTAAAATTTTTCTAGCCTTTCTAAAAATATTCTTACCCTCATGCCATGGATTCTAGCTCAAACTAGGGACAAAATAGGAATTTCTAATTTTGCCCTTTTGCACTAGGTATTCCGAGATCCATCTGCCCATTTTTCGCCTTTCTAGGCAAGGTCCAAAAGGGATCGAAACTCAGGATGTCACACCCTTCATCCGATGTGGCTCCAAAAGCCACCATCTTATCTTTGTACTTTGTTAGGTTAACATTTCAATGAAGTTCCTTTCGATTAAAAAAAAAAAAGTTCTCGACTAGCATTGCATCTGTGAATTCCCGATTTTAGCCCCAAAATTGTCACCATTCAACGTGGGAATAATGGCTTTGAATTATTGCAATAATAAATTTATGATCGGTAATATTTGCCGATAAATGCCAACGTGATATATTACATGACATTCAAAAGATAAATAAAGAGTTGCAAAATAGTGTTCAACTCTTTTTTCTTCCTCAAAGAAGATTCTCGGTCATTTTGCTAGTGAGCAAGACGGATTTGATTTTGACTAACCAAAATCACATTAGAAAGTCTGAGAGACGGCACTTATTAAGGGCCTTAGTACATATATAATTCAAAATAGTCCAAAGAAAACGCGAACAATACAAAAAAAAAAGAGTGTGTTTGTAAATTGTAATCACATCAAATAAGGCCGAAGTTTCAGACTCTTGCAGCGTGACAATCAGGCAACTCTCGCAGTTCAAAACAGCCCATAATTTCAAGCATCTCCAGCGATTTCGGAATGCCTGGAATCTCAAATAGCTCATCACATTGCATATCCTAAAAAGCTCGAAAATTTTAAGAAAATACCAAAAAACTTTGCTCATCATCTCATGCATTTTACGTTTGCATATCACGTTGCATATGTTATGTTTGCGTATCACATGTCATCTTTGCATGCCGGCATATCTCATGTTTCATTGCATGTTCGCATGTCCATGTTTGCATAATCATATTTACATGTCTTACATGCATCCATGTGACACAATTTTCGAGTATCATCCATTATACCTCCCATTCTTTCAAATGATACATATATGCATGCATTAATTTTTTTTCACATAAATGGTTGTCCCTCTTATTGCATATTTCATGCTTCGTCATGTCGCATGCTAACACTTTGCACATCATTGTTTGTCATGCCATGATTTGATTGCCATTATGATATGCCGTGCTATTACCATGTCATTGAATCTTTGCGCGTCACATGTTTTGCATATCTCATGTTGCATGTTTGTACATGAAGCATATCTCATATTTTATCATATCATATATTTGCACATCCACGTCGCATTTTATTTACCACGTCATTTTGCATGCTTAATGTAATTGAATGCATAATTGTTTATGCGTTGCTTATTGTCTTGCATTATGCCTTGTTTGGATGTTATATCATTCTTGCATGTTTAATTAATTAGTTAACTTTGTATCTAGGGTAAGATTGCTTCAATTCCATAAGTCTTGCATTGCATCTTTTACTATTGATTCATTGTCATTGCATTCATATCTTTCATACATTCCATCTAAAAAGTGAAATTCAAAACAGAACACATCACTTGATCCTTGAAGTAAGCCAAGCCTAGGTTGCCAACTTAAGATATTCCATGAAATTCAAGGTACCAAAAGGGCATTAGTTTTAACTAACTAGTGTAATCAAGTCCCTGAATCCCATAATCTCTGGTTTGTAGAAGTGAGGTATTTCTCCCGATACCTTACTTGGGTTTCTAATCAACCTATCAAGAATGATTAGTGGTGGCTCCAAATTTTAAATCATCTAAACATTAAATTCAAAATCAAAGTTGCGATTTGGTAGGGCTTGGGAGAGTCCGTATTAGGCTAGCTGTTTGATGAACCTAATAATCCATTAATCTAAAGAAATGCTTCGTTTTTTTTTTGTCGCGACAAGATGCAGTCATTTGATCCTAACGAGATATAGAACCTGCGTAAATTGCCTGAGGATAGGAAGGCAATTGGGTGCAAATGGGTGCTCAAGTGAAAATTGAAATCGGACGGGATTGTGGAGAAATATAAGAGGCTCATATTCTCAGATTGAGGGAGTTGACTATGACGAGATTTTCTTTCTTGTGGCGAAACTAACCTCGATACAGTTTATTCTGTCCGTAGCAGCTGCATACAATCTTAAGGTGGAACAAATGGTTGAAAAAATAGCTTTCCTTCATGGGAACTTGTAAGAGGAGATTTATATGAGGCAACAAGAAGGATTTGAAGCAAAAGGAAAGGAGAATCTAGCATACAAGCTAAAAAAGTTTTTATATGGGCTGAAACAGTCACTAAGGATATGATACTAGAAGTTTGACATATGCATGCTACAGCTTGATTTTGTGCTTTCAAATTCTAACCATTGTGTTTATGTGAAGAGGAGGGGTGATCAGTTTGTCATTCTTATGCTATATGTGGATGACATGCTGTTAATCAGGAATAATGTGGAGATTGTGAAATCCATAAAAAAGTTTATTGGCTAGGAAGTTCGATATGAAAGATTTGAGGCCTATAAATTTTATTTTGAGCATGCGAATTATGAGGGACAGTGCAAAATGGAAATTATGGCTAGGGCAGGAGAAATATATCAAAGAAATGTTGAAGAAATTTAATGTGATAAATTGTAAGCCTATTGGTACCCATATGCCTTTAGAGATTAAGTTATCTATGGAATAGTGTCCTAAAATGGATGAGGAGGCTGAGGAGATGGCCTGAGTTCCGTACACAAGTGTAGTGGATAGCTTGATGAATGCTATGATGTGCACGCATCCAGATATAGTCCAAGTAGTGGGAGTCTTGAGCCAATATATGTGTAACCATGGTAGAGAACATTGGAATGCGGTAAAGAATGTTTTCAAGTATCTTGTGAAATTTTGAATTTTTCTTTATGTTTTGAAGGTATAGAGAGTGGAAACATCCTCGATATTGTGGGCCATGTAGATGCAGATTGGGGTAGAGACATTGATAGTAGATGGTTCACTAATGAGTACGTTTTCACATTATTTGGGGCTGCTCTAAGTTGGATAAGCAAGAGACAAAGCATGGTAGTGTTATCTTCTACAGAGGCTGAGTATATGGCTCTTACCCGTGTCAAGAAAGAGGCCATATGATTATGGCAGTTGTGCTTGGAGCTCGATTTTGAGTAAGGTGTCGTGGAGGTGAGATGCGACAATCAAGGGGCTATTCCCTTAGCTAGGAATCCAGCGTTTCACTCATGTATAAAATATATCGATATACAATATCACTTTATCCAAAAGAAGAGGGAGAGGAAAGTGATTCAGCTTGAAAAGGTCAACACGATGAAAAATAGTTTAGATTTCCTTACTAAAAGCCATTACAGGTGCGAAGTTTGAATGATGCTCTGCTGCGATTGGATTGAAGAAGAGTGATGTTGGGAAAGCTCTCACTTATGTGAAGTATCCACGAAATGGGAGAATGTTATAGTTGGTGAATACTTTGAGGACTCTTGTTTCTCATATCGAGCATGCCCACATGAGCTTAAGAAAATTGAAGTATGGGCCGACGACATGTGATACCTACGAACGAAATGTCAAGGGTCATGTTGCCCGGTCAATGGACGAGAGTTTTCGCTTCTTGGTAAGTAGACGGCCACCCCACTCATTGGAGAGCGGGTAAGGTCTCAAGGGCAGTACCCTCGAAACAACATCGAAGTTGGGCTTGTGTTTAAGTTGGCCCGTTTGTTGTGGGATCAAATGGATTTGGATAGATTA
This sequence comes from Psidium friedrichsthalianum, assembly GCA_019149425.1. Classification (NCBI taxonomy): domain Eukaryota; kingdom Viridiplantae; phylum Streptophyta; class Magnoliopsida; order Myrtales; family Myrtaceae; genus Psidium; species Psidium friedrichsthalianum. Next base: position 3,944 of record JAGVVM010012216.1, read on the forward strand.
GGGTTTTGACCGCATTATAAGTATTATATATTGTACTCTTATGAGATATCATTGTAACGAGTGGTCGTGATTGAAAAACCTAAATATTCTAGTGGAATCCCTTTGTATGACCCAACCCCATTTTGGGATGAACTTGGGTAAATTTGCTTGTTGTTCTTTTCTATTCAATGTGATTGTTCTGATTCGGTTTAGGATATAAACTAACAAAGCTATCATGGTTCGGGTGATAAGTTATTGTAGTTTGAACGATAGGCTATCAAGGTTTGAAGTGATAATCTATCATTATATAGGTGATAAGCTATCACTAGTAGATGATAAGCTATCGCTATTTAGGCGATAAGCTATTGATTTTATTATATATCTAATATTTTTATTAAATAATTAGATTTTCGAAAATTAAATGTTAATGTTTTATTGATATTTTTGGGTAGTCCTAATATTAATTTGTGTTAGTTTGTGCTTGAATTTATAATGTCGACATTGAGAATTGCAGTATTAATTGAATTGCATAGCTAAATAAATTGATTGGCTCTTGTCGATAAATGAATTGTGCATGTGATTTAGTTAATGTACTTTAAGCATGAGAGTTGCATTAGTGTGTGAGTTGCTCGGATAAGCCGGAAGACCCCGTTAAAAGATAGGCGTGCCATCAATCGGCCGTAATTGATTGAAAGGATAATTGCCCGGATAAACTAGATGACCCTCATAGAAGATGGACGTGCCCTCAATCGACCGTAATTGATCGAAAGGATAGTTGCCCAGATAAGCCAAAAGACCCCATAGAAAGATGGGCGTGCCCTCAATTGGCCATAATTGAATGAAAGGATAACTACCCAGATAAGTCAAAAAAACCCTCGTAGAAAGACGGGTGTGCTCTTGATCGGCTGTAATTGATTGAATGAGTAATACCTGGTTAAGCCAGAAGACCCCTGGGTGAGAACGAACATGTTCTCGATCAGTCGTAATTGATCAAATGAATAATGCCCGATTGAGCCGTAAGACCTCAGTGTGAGTATGGGTGTGTCCTCGATCAGCCGTAATTGATCGAATGAATGCCTAAGTGGCCGCAATGATTAAAAGACGTCTAATTGCACTGAATATGAGAATGCTAATGGGTGTTCAGTCATGTTATGTGCATTTTGTATATCATGGTTTAAGACATGTCGGCCACATACTGAGACAATATTTGGTTGCCTATAATTGTGTGATGGCATGCTTGTAAATAATGAACTGCATTGCTTGAATTAGTTGCATTCGAGCTGAGTTAACCTTCTAATCAAGACTTAGGTTGTTAACTTGCTGAGATTTATCTCATTCGTTATTGTTAACAGTTTTTAGGACCTAAGGCAAGTAGAGGATTTGGCCTCTGACCCGGACGAGGACCCTAAGACCCATGTCGATTACTAGTGCTGAACGGAGGATGTGGACGTGAACATTTTTGGAGTAGTTTTATTTGGGAGTAGCGTTAATCTCATCTTGACCCCGATATCCTTTGTTGGTTATCGGAAGTGGCCCTAAGGTAGGGCTTGTAGATGTTTCACTTCCATAGTTAACATTATATATAAATAAAATGAGGTTTGCTGTATGCTGATTATTGGTTTTCTATCCATATTGTTATATTTGTCTGGGGATTTGATTCGTTTCTGTATGCGCTTAATTAAAAGATTAAAATATCAAGAAGGGAGTGAGGAATGAGTAAGCCTTGAGATAGCGTTTTGGAGCGCTACAAGATAGTGGTCATTAAATGTAATTATTCACTACAATCATTTAACTAAGAACACATGTGGAATATGGGTGAACTTGGAACCGGCCCTGAAACTGTGAGAGGGTAGGTTATAGGTTCTAAAGTATGCAGTATAGGTTTCAGGTTCCAAAAAATGAGGAATTTAAATAGACAGGTAAGCTCCAGGTTCTAGGTGGAACCTGTATGGAATCTGAAATCGCTCACCCCTAAATAGTATTGGAGGAAAAAGCATCAGCACTTTAGGTTTTACTAGACTAAATAATGCATTTTGGAACAACTAGACCGTGCAAGATATAACGAAATACTAGTTTGGCATGCTTTGGAGGTCCCATCCCTTTAGTGCTCCAACCTCGTTGAGAGTAACTTTCCACTTGTTGATAGTCTCAGCAGCGAACCGCTTCATGTTTGCATGAGAAACAATGGCATTACCATAGTGCTCAGTCTGGTATTTTTCCTCAGATGGCACAGCATCATAGAATATGGGCATGATCTTATGTATACTTGTATTCTTGCTCTCCACCATCTAGACCAGCTCCCTAAGGCACAATGGAATATCGATATATCCTTTAGAAAGATCGGTATTGAGATCTTGACTGCTCAATCACTTGGAGAAGTGGCCACTGATCTCTCCCCCGATGCAAGTTCTTCATCATCTTTATATGCCCGAATTCCAGTGTTAATCATCCTGGTGTAAAGGTAATCGGTAATGTTCCCATGGGTATCAAGTCCTCTAAAGCTCAAAAACACTTCGTAATCATACCTTGATGACTTCTCCATTTCCTAATTATCAGAACAGGCATTCAATATATTTATGGGTTCTATGTACATGATCGCTTTGTAAGGCTCCATTTAGTACAAAGACCAAAAAATAAAATAAAAAGGAGCAACTATTGTCTATGCGAATTACCACCACAAATGTTGTGCAAATTCTCTGGGCAGCAAGGATTTGAAATGCTGCTCCGATATGATAACCACCTGCAGGATAGTAGGCTAATTTCTATTAGAAGCAAATGTAAGAGTTTTTCTAATTGCTGGCTAATTAATTATTATTCTGGTAAATTAATTGGTCTAACCAAGTAAAGAGATAAGATTTTCTAATTAGTCTAATATGAAACTGGATAATGTGGCCAAGTTAAACCTTATCTGTCACGCCCCGAACCTCCACGAGCGCGCGACATCTGCACGACGATCGAAGGTCGATAATAAACGCGCGACATCCCAGGAACCTGTCGCCGACCTAACGATCCAAATAGCGGAAGCAATACAATATCCCTGACCACAATTGAGCAAGGGAAAAGCACGACCAACAACACTCGCCCTCTTCTTATTGGCACCATCCATTGTCTCCATCGTCTCCATCGTTCGATCCAATGCCAAACCTACACATCTGAAAGATGATCCCCAAGCAGGGGTGAGCTAACAGCTCAGCAAGTTCGCCCTCTAAATCTCGCTCAGGATACTAGATACTCTCAGATCGAACCCTAAGCATGCAATTCTATCATATCATAGCAAATAAATAAAGTGCATACGAATGCATGCTCAAAACACAATCGTCACGTCTTATTATAATATCTAAGCCAATCACTTTGCCTAATCTGTTCCGATTCCGTCGGAATTGCTCCAATTGGCATTCTAACTTATCTCGACTTCGACACACGCCACCCGAGCCTACAAACGTCGGTCTAACTATCAAGAACAGCAATTTCTCGAGGCTACACAGTGCATCCAGCACACCCACAGAATCGATTTTCACAAATATCTCTAAACCAGACAAATTTGTGAACCGAACTACCTCTAATCGCATCATAGAGCTAATCCATGAATAATCCAATGCCCTACTCAAGATTTAGAAGTAAAACTGACCTAAATAAGGCTAACAAGCCAGGGAAACAAGCTGGAACAGAGGCGGACAGCCGGTGGCAGCAACAGATTTGGAAATCGACGTTAGATCGCGATGATCTAAGGTGAACCGAACTTTGCAGAGGCTGGACCAGAATGAAAACATGCTAAAAATCATATTTGAACCTAAAAATGAGTCCTAGAGGCTGCTGGAGTCAAGATACTTCAACATGAACAAGATACGAAATCGAGCAGCAAAAGACAGATTCGTCGACTGATACGAGAAAGCATATTTGAAAGGTCAAACGACCTCCGATCGAGGTGATTCAAGTTGGGTTAGAACCACAAGAGATAGAACTACAACATACCCGAAAATCACGACGATCCAACGGTCGGATTTCCGTCGGCGTCCAGTTGAATTGGAAATCGGGATTTGAAGCCGAGGGAGAGAGGCAGAGAAAAGTGAGAGAAAGTGAGCTGCGGTGGAGAGGGAGTAAAGAGAGAGAGTGGCTGCCGACAATAAGAAGAGGAAGAGAGAGAAAAAGACTTTCTTATCTCTCAAGGAATTAATAAAATAATCAAAATATCTAGAATACTATTCATGAAAGTGACATAAAGCTTGGTCAAACTTGGTCAAACGTGGTCAACATGGTCAAAGGTAGTCAAAACTTGGAGAGCAAGTTTGACTAGTTAATCCTCAAAATTCATGCCAATTTGGGACTGATTAGGGCTCTAGCGGTGCTATTTGACTCAGCTGCGTCCCGAAAACGACTCGAAACGACTGCTGGAAAATTTTCTAACTACACTACAATTATTTCTACCCTCTAGCGACACCATCTAGAGCAAATCGGGAGTAAGATGGATTATTCCAATTTTGTCTTTCTTCTCAACACTCTAAATCCACAATGCCAATTTCACGCCTTTCGAGGCCACATCCAAACTCAACAGCTATGACATTCATGAGAATCGTTTGACCTTTAACCTTAAAATCCAATATTATTTATCTTATAAATACCCGAATTTCGGGATGTTACATTATCCATACTAGGAGGGTCAGGTTACAAACTAAATAGACGTCAAGTCCCACCTCTAACCCTAAGGCACAAATACCTCATATAAATAGTCACAAAAAAACGTGATATGTGAAATGCAGTCTCATTGAAGCAAGTAGTGATTATGGGTTATATAGGAGAAGCTCTTGAGTACCTATTCATAGTAATTCCGCATCAAGAACAATGGATCCCAAACAAAGTGTGTAAATCTTCTACTTCGTAATTGTGATTTGTGTATCTAATTGTGGTGATCTTATGCTCCACTTAAGATTAACAATCGCAGCTTACAACAAATGTAGAGATGAGTTTTAAGTCATAGTACCAAGGTACGGTGAGGCTAATTTCTATCTGAAGAAAATATGGAGATCTGCTTAAAGTTATTGTTACGAAACCCCATCCACAGTGCAAAGGCTCTTTCATGGCAAGATTTTTAGACCCTGAAGCAACGAAAGTTAGATCCGTGTAAAATCTGGATCAAGGAAGCCAAAAGAATGCTCAATCGTAAGTTCTAAGTTCATGGCAAGGTTCACAAATCACTCTTTTGTGTGTCGTTGCTTTAGGAGATCTACGCGGAAATTAATCTTATCTATGTGTTAAGTTCTAGGTCAATCGTCATTTGCACAGAGATGGCTTGCTAATTGACCCGTACTTTGTTATTGTCGGATTATATTCTAAATTGAATAAGAACAATCACAATAAATACAAAAGAACGACAAACGAATTACTCAAGTTCATCTCAGAATAGAGTTACGTCCTGCAAAGAGATTTTACTAAATATTAGATTTTCAACTGTAACCACTTGTTACAATGATATCTCATACGAGTACAATTTAAAAGACTTATAATGGGCCCAAAACCTTATTCTATCCAAATCTCTTTGATCCTATAACAAGCGGGCTAACTTAAGCACAAGCGCAAACCAATGTTCCATGCTTAGGGGTCACATGTAGTCGGCCCATACTTTAGTTTCTCTAAGCTCACGTGGACGTGCCCGATGTGAGAAACTAATAGCCCTAAAATATTTGCCAACTCCAACAGTTATGCCATGAGAAATTGTCTTGCACAAAAATACTCTTTGCCTGCTATCCTAGCCTCTTCTTTAGTTTCATCCATGCATACTTGAGGACTTATGAAATTGCCACAGAATATAATGGAAAAGTTTCACAATCAAAGGCGTTATGCTTGAGGAATTTGTTAACATTATTTGTGTAGTGAAATTTACTTATGGCGTTTAAACGCAGCGCCATGTTAGTAATCAGTCGGGAATTGGTGGACTTTGTTTAAAGCATATCAATTCGGAGGATATTTATGAAAATGGAAAACTCATAGTGCATTGATGAGTGAAATCAAATATCACTTTGAGCGAGCTAATTGCAAAATGAATGTACTTTTCAACAATCATCAATGAAAAAGACTTTCCTGCTTCGGCTAACTGAGATTGGCCTTGTGGGTCCTCTACAAGGATACATGTTCTTCCAACTGTACCTAAACTTCAAGATTTGAACTCATATTAAGCAGATCGGACGTAGCTCAAATTAGCTCGTGAAATATTGGAGAAGACTTGAAAGCGAAGTTGAAGCTGCGAAAAAAATTGAAGGCGTTGAAGCATGTTTCTCTCGTATATACTTAGTTTTAAGACCGTGCTTCTCTTGTCTCTTTACTTTTGCACTTAGAATTTTCTTCTTGAATTACCTTTGTACCTCCAAATGGAACGCACAACCGACAAAAATGAAGTAAATCAAGATTTAACATTGTTGTGTGAATCAATTGCCGATTTCAATAAATCTCTGATCCCACAGTTCGTAAAGCAATAAAGCGATTTGTGCGTGGTGAAAATAACTTAAGAGGGAGATTTACAGAAGTAATGGTGACGTTGAAGGACCGAACTTGACAGTGGTGAGCCTGGAAGCAACAAGATATGAAACCCTGAAAAATGGTTCTTGAGGAAGAAATGGTTTCTCGAGTGCTGCCTGCATTTGTCCTCGTTGCACAATGAATAGAAAAGAAAAAGAACATTCCCGTCTTAAGTCGAGGCGACAAAGAAACACGGGAAATGATACCTTTCTTGCTT
>JAGVVM010012217.1:0-12092 GCA_019149425.1 Psidium friedrichsthalianum
CATTTGTGTTGTGTCGACAATTTTGAAATTTCATTCTGACATAGATGACCTTTATTGGACTTCTTTCATTTGAGTTGGGATGTATGATCTAGAAAAGTTTGTACCACGTTCGCTTGATGAGTACACATTTCTCTTTGCTTGATAGGTATGCATTTCTTTTGTATCCATTGACTTCTTGAAAAGAGAGGATCTTATTTTCGTGTCTGGTCATGCAAAAGATCCACTTGCCTCAATTAGGTGACACTTGCCGCAGTTAGGCGAGACACTTGCTCTAGCTAGGTGTCTTAATATTTTTCAAATTTTCTCGTAATTCTTTATCCAATTTGAGGATGTCTCTTGTTAGGGACGGAATACCCCATTTGAAGAGTTGTTCTTTCAATGCTTAAGAAGATTATCCTTTTCAAGATATCTTGCCCCAGTAGGACACATCTTGCTAGTGGCCATGAAAGGGTCGGTGGCTTTTCCCCAATATGCTCTCCCAGTAGCATAAGAGAATTTTTCCCCGAATTGATCTATCAATAGGAAAGGAGGAATTTGCTCCAAAAGGATTCTCTATGCCGCTTCCACTCATCTATCTTAGCTGCTTGAGTCATCGAGTTCATTAGGTGTTGTCCTTCGAGATGTTTTGGCCCTCGGTGGCTTAACAACACCTACATTTGAATTGATGTTTTCCTATCAAAGAAAATGAAAATCACATCAAAATGGCATAGAAAGTAGACAATTGGAATCGATAAAATTTACGCTTCCTTCACATTTGTCCTTCAAATGCTAACATTTTTCTATTGAAAATGATGACAAAACATGTTAGTAAGAGATTATGAAGGGTAAATTGGCATTCATACGTGGTTACCCTCCATCTACTTTCCTCTACCTTGACTTTTTGGCACCCCTAAAAAGAATAGACACGTAAAGGATATATGCATGATATGCATGATAAAATTAATCTAAAGTGATTCGTGTTTTCAATGAAAAATGGCTTTGTGGCCTACTCATGGAAAGTGTGTCCTTAATGCACGTGACAATCTACAAAGTTCTAAATTTCTTTCTCAAACGTTCTTTTCAAAGATATTTCCATTTGATAAGAAATTTGAAAGAATTCAAATGTCAATTGAAAATGCTTTCAAACTTTATTGAAGTTTTTGTTCCAAAATGAGCCATTAAGATGCTCTCGAATTCATCTAATCTAAGTGCATATTTGAGATGCAATTAGAGGGATATTCCCTATTTCAGTATTTAGGAGCAATGTTCCTTGATTACTTTGACTCCATTTCTTGCCTGCGAAGGAAAATACAAGAAACATTATTTCCATAATTGATCGAACGTTACTTAGGAACGATACACTCTTTCACCGAAACAGATGACTTGGTCTCATCCTCTTTTTTAGCTAGGAGTGCAATTGCACTTGGGCGACTTGCCACATTCACCATCCTAATATGCTTCTTAGGCAAGATTGGAAGGACTTGCGTCAAGTAAGCTCTCTTTGTTCATCTTCAAACATCTCTTCTAGCATCTTGAGCAATCGGCCGTTTTCTACGTAAGCCAAGAAAAATAAGCTGACAAGTTAGATCATATTTGAGGTGTTTTTATTATAACGATCACATTTACCCTCTTGAAGTGACATTCCTTGGGATATTTTGCACAAATTAACATGCAAGAAACATCAAAGTTTATGCACGGGATCTTTTGAAAAACTCTTTTGAAAGATATATTCGACGAAAGAAATGAATAAAAAGGAGGAAACTAATTCTCATATCATCAACGTCCTCGTTCCACTAAATCAAACTCAAAAGTTAACCCTTTGAAAGGAAATCAAGGAATAGGAACTAATCCTCATATCATTGGATATCCTCATTCCTCTACAATTCATTTGAAAATTAGGAAGTGTGCGGGAAGCGAAGCCACAACTATTCGAAAATCGAAGACAAACGTCATCATTAGATTGATTTGGACTATTCCCGTACGTCCTTAATAAAAAAAATGTATATGCATTCATTGAAATGAAATGATAAGGTCATTTTACAAAGTAGACTACCTTGGACCAACAGCTCAAGATCCAAGGTGTCATTGAGTTCTGAGTACCACACAAATTGAAAGACTAAATGGAAATGACACGAAATAAATTAGTAGCGTAGATCACTCTATCCTGAAAAATCCATAATAGCTTTGAGTGATCTAGTTTATCATACAGTAGTATGGTATCTTCCTTGCATTAGCGAATCACTTTCTTCCACGAGCTTCTACGGGATATGATGATTCCCCAATTAGAATGCCTTGTGAATTGGGGATGTCAACTGAGAAATCCAGTCCATCTTCTTCTTCTTTGCTATAAACGATGATTACTCCTTGGCGATCAAATGAGTCATTCTGTTGCACACTCAACTCCGAATTATCAAACTTGAGGATATTACTGTCTATTAGGGCTTGAACTTTATGCATGAGAATCAAGCAATTATCGATTCTATGCCTCTTTTCACCCATATGATACGTACATGTCCGAGCCCTACCATAACTAGAGAAATTTTTTGGAGGATTCATCTTTGGTGGCTCCTCTACAGCTAACCCATTTTCCAAGAGTATAGGAAATAGTTTTGAGTGAGGGTGTGGAAGTGGTGTGAACGATGGCAGAGATTTCTTCTTTGGCTCAACAGATTTTAGGGCTTTTCCAGAGGGCCTAGTTGGTTTGAGTTACCATTCCTCGGTATATAGCCTTTGCCTCATTAGATGGCCCTTTGTCAGATTGAGAGTATTCCCATAACTTTCCTTGTTTCTAAACTTGTCATTTGGCATGACCCATTCCACCCTTTCACTAATGCCTACCAAGTGCGAAAAGAATTAAAAAACTAGATATATACAATCGATCAAAGAATTTGTGCGAGAGAGCTCTGAAAAAGTAGTCTATCATCTCGTCCTCATCCAATGGGGTTGGACCCAAGCAACTTTCACCCTCCACCTCTGTGCGAATTCTCTAAAGGCTTCATTTCTTCTCATTTCCATTTGTTTCAAATCCATTTTGGTGGGGCTAGTCTTCATATTAAACTTATATTGTTGCAAAATTTGTTTAGCTAGATCGACCCACTATGGGACGTCCCTGATGTCAAGCGTTATAAACCATGCTAAAGTAGGACCGGTTAAACTCTATTGAAAATTTTGGATCAGGAGTGAATCATCACCAACATAATCAGTCATCTCTCCCAAAAAATTATTGATGTGAGTTTTCGGACATCCAATTCCATCATACTTCTTGGTGAATTCTGGCCTTTGAAAATTTCAGGAGCTTTCTCTTTAGAGCAAGGTGCCAATGTGTTATCCTTTTGGGGAATGTTTGGACGGATCTCGGCTTCGATTAAGTTTGCATGGTTTTCTCCTTCCATCAGGCTACTAAATTCTTTTATCAAGGTGGAGCATGGAACCAAAAGGATTTCTTTAGTCACTTCATCCTCTTTGGTATTGACAATTGGTGATTCGGTAGGTGTTACCATATGGCTCTCCATAGTAGACAATGAAGTGAGAGCCTTATCTTCTGTTGAAAGTTTCGAGAGTATGGCAAAAATCTAGGCCACTTGATTCTCCAGCTTAGTAAATCATGCATTGGTGTCGTTATCCTCCATGTCTACCCATGGACAAATTATGAGATTCCTCCCTACCACTTTTATCACCTATTTAAATGAAAGAACAATATTAGAAGAGAGAAATGAAAAAGAAAGCATAAATCCTTTCAATTTTATGCCTTCTCGTAATTAATAAAGATAAGGATCTTTACATGAGTCTTAACCTTGCGTGGAAACCTCTTATCAATATTTTTTATAAGAAAGCATATCATTAAAATGAATGTAATCCACGATAATTGATTTTAATCAATTCCAATGAAAACCAATAAATGTTCAAAAAATGCAAAATGCAATCTTAATGTGTTTTAAAGTCAATGGAAGATATAATATCCAAGTTAAAAACATTTGCTAAGAACAAGATTAATTCGGATATTTATATTCTCATTAAATTTTGAAAACACGAAGGATTTTGGTCAATTATCATAAATTATGTATGATGAAAGTGGCATGACATATGCATGAATGAATTCAATTTTATAGTTCCTTTTGGCGAAATAGAGATTGGATTCCCTTATCTGGCCAAAAGGTCAGATAAGGGTTCCAATTTCAATTTCTCTCAAAGGGAATTATATGATTGATTGGGAATATTTGAGTGATTGAAAAAAAATGTGACTATGACATTCCAATGACAAATCAAAAGAAATACAACAACATTCGAACAAAGTGCATACAACAAGAATAGATCCCTAGTACAATCAGTCTAAGGGATAAGATAGAGGGAATTCCAGTAAACAAATCCTATACAAGAGGACTAGAAAGGTAAAGCACATCAAAGGAATGTGATCTTGAACATGAAAAGATGCCCCAAGTCTAGTCTTCAAGAAATAACTTTGGGATCAGCTACTTCAAATCTCTATCTTCATTAGACGAAAATTCAGTAACCTCCATGTGTGATGAAATAGCTGAAGGAGTAATGATGGAAGCTTCCCCATCTGATGAGATGTCAATAATCAACTTGTCTTCGCATCCAAAAGACTCGGGGAAACAATCTCTATATACATTTAAAACGGTATTTAATTCAATCACTCTATTGATTCAAGTGCAATGAATGCTATGATCATAGTAAAGATATGCAATGAATTGAATATTTCAAAAGCATAAAATAAAATGTGACAACTTTAAGAGATAGAAAAGTCTTACCAATCGAAAATGTCGATTTTTGTGTTTTTGTTTTTATTTTGATTTTTTGGGATTTTTTAGAATTTTCCAATTTTTTTAATTTTCTAGGAATTTTCTATTCTTTGAATTTAAAAAAAAAATCTACTTTTTTTAATATTTTCAATTTTTTAATTTTTTAATATTTCAAAGTGAGTCGGGTTGACTTGGCCCACACCTCACAGGTGTCTGACCCAGATCGAAAGGGTCTCGGCTCGATCTACAAAGCAATGTTGAATTTTTTGAACTTTTTCAATTTTTTATTGATTTTTTCGAATTTTAAACTAATTATTAATCCTACGGTCAGGATTGGGCCATGTGGCTATCCCAAGACTCTTCAATCACTCCCTAAGATCAACGGCCACGATCGAGCGACGTGGTTACTCCATGGCTGTCCAACCAGGTGGGATTATAATATTAAAAAAGGAATTTCTCATTTTTTGAAAACTTTTTTAAATTTTCAAAAATTAAACGGACGGCCAAGATTGTGACGTGTAGCCAAACTTGGGCCACACAATCACAAAAAATATATTTTTTAATTTTCAAAAATCAATTTGAATTTCTAAAAATGATTTTTTGAAAATTTCGGATCACGACATGTGGTGAAATTAATTTCCACCGTCAAATATCGATTTTATTTTTTAATCCGAAAATCAATTTCTAATTGCCATAAATTTTTTATTTTTAAAAAACACGAGGCGCACATATGCACGCCACGTGGCCCGTTGATTGGTCAATGAAGGTTAACCAGTCAACCCCTGCTAGAGAAGAAGACCGGAGGGTCGCTAGTCGGCCAAAGTTTTCGGTGACCTGACTGAAAAGTTGCAACCGAGACCTAAAATGTATCTTTCGAGCTCCCGTTCTCGCCTAAACCTGATTTACACCTCCCCAACTTCCACATATGCAAGTTTTGACCCAGGAACCGACCTAAACTAGCCTAACCAACACCGGCCAAAGCTAGCTCCGCCGAAGCTTCAATCCTACAACCTCTACGTTAAACCATCCATATAACCTAGCGAGCAGCATCCATAGGAGTTTGTGAAGCTTACTTGTGTGTTCGTGAGGTCCAGAATCGCATGACAGCAACTCGCGAGCTCGAGGCAGCCAAGAGAGTTTCCAAGTCGACACGGGGATTTTGTGCAACGAAATCACAAACCAAGGACACATATATATATATATATATATATATATGTGTGTGTGTGTGTGATTAGTAAGAGCTTAGGAATATTTTGAGTCAAGAATCTCGAAGAAAAAGTGGCCGGATCAAAATCCGCCATTAACGGAGCATCAGCTGAGCAAAAATGGCGTCTCAGAGTATCACGAAACTCGGGAGATGGGTAGGAAGCTTCAATTTCGCTCCATTTGTCATGACCAAGCAGTCGAAGCTCTCGGTTTTCTTGCGTTCAAAAATGGCGGACCTTAGAAGGTTTTCCTGAGCTCTGCTTTCTTTTTTCTGCCCTCTACTTGTCTCCCCTCAACCTTGTCTATGAATTTTTTTTGTGCGCCCCCTTCCTAAAGAAAAACGGTGTTTTCCTCTTTCTCTCGGTAACCCTCAAAATCAAGAGCCCACCGAGAACTCTCTCCTCCCTTTGTACGTAGCCTCTGTCCAAAATTCTTCACTGGAGCTCTCCCAACTTCATCTTTTTGACCGCCTCCTTCTTTAAAAAAAAAAAAAAATTGGCTTTCTTTGTGTATGTCTGTGGGTGAGGATGGTGCCTGCGGAAATCTAAGGAAAGCTCCCCTCTTTTTCTTTCTTTCTTTTTTCTCAGTCCAGGCCCCTGAAAATCCAGAACCCCCGATGGTCCTTATCACCAAAAATTCCCTTTTGTCCTTTTGTCCAGCTATGCATTTTTGCCCTCACTTAGGAATGTTCTAGAGTAGGAATGCATAAAATTCCCAATTTTAAAAGGTCGTTTTGTATAAGAATTAGTAAATTCAAATTTCAAATGACCACACTACGCGAATGCAACCTTTCCAATGACTTTAAAATGGCGAGGAACCTTTGGGCGCGGGTTCAATCTTGAACGAAGATGACCGATTAATCTCAATTTGCAAATGAGGGACCAAATTGAAACTTGAATTAGGTCCATTTTTCAATTTGCGCAAGTCATGGAAGTGATTGAGCCAAAACACAATTAAAGGTGTAAGAGCCAAATGTCATAACTAGCACAAGGTGAAAAAATAAAAATAAAGGGGACTCAATTTGATATTTTGCTTGACTAGGGACCTAAATGCAAAAATTTCGAAAGTCAAGGACCCATTTCAAATTTTCAGGATTTAAAGTGATCAAAATGTAATTGAAAATAAATAAGACTAGTGACTATTTTTTGTATTTTTGTAATTTTATAAATATTTATGGATTTTCTATTAATTTTCTAAAAAAATGATTAAAATTCATGTGTCAATACTAATTTTTTGGGTGATCGGATAGAGATAGAAAAAAAATTCCATTCTCAATTTTAAAAAAAAATATAGGTAGGCATCGATTTTTGATTTGGCCAAATCTACCAATACAATAATGAGTCAACCGATCAATTTACTGCTTGGCTTAAGAAGGTTAGGAATAAATGCCCTACCTCAATCTCATAATAAGATTTCACGAAGTTGTCTTTTCATGGATTGAAATCAATCTAAAAGAAAAAGTTCGACTATCAAGATTTTGCCGATTTATTTCAATAGACAATAGGGTGTCCAAGTACGAGCAACTTATTAAAGACAACATAAATGGTCACCTGAAAACTTTGCACAAAATGTGGCACCACGAAAAACTATTACTCATATATAAATTCGACCCAAATGGAAACATAACAATAAATGTGATAAACATGATGTTCGACAAGCCTCGCGTTTGTCAATCCTTAAAGGCTGCAAAAAATAAAAATGGCTAGGGCTAAACGTACTCAAGTCAAGCTTATGGAATCCTAAATTCTTTCGGCTAAGTGTTCATGTAAGTCTCACGGACCAAGATTTTTCATAGCACAACCGGTCAATCACATTGCTGAGAAGAACCTCAAGACTTGAAGTGTGTTGGCATCTAGGTTTTTCCTAGGGTTTTCTAGAATATTCTCAAGAGCGGACAATATTGTAATTGTATCGTATTCTAGAACTTCCTTATTTAATTTCAGTAGTTGATTAGATGGGGAGATGCAATCTTAGTCATTTGATCAAGAATATATCAACGGTTGTAATGAGAGGCCCTCTACTTTATAAAGAGGTGTCCTCCCCTCATTTTGATCATTGACAAAGCAATACAAATCATTCCTCTCCTAGAGCTTCTCTTTCTAGACTTTCTCTCTCTACAATTCAGGTGATTCAAGCAGGCAATCCATGGACAAGGCTAAGTTTAGGTCTTCCAATGATACAAGAAAGCCTAAGGCTGCGTATAGTAACGATTCTGATCCCAAAACTGATTCTGATCAAAATGACTTTTTCTGATTCTGATTCTGGATGAGTTTTTGGAGAACCAGAAACGCGTTTGATAACTGTACAAAATTTATATTTTGAAAAACTGTTTTTCTTTCTAATTTTTTTCATTTAAGTCAAATAACTATGTAATTACTTTGTAAAATTTCATCCTAAATGAAGGCTAATTTCCAATGCACACTAAAATAATTTAAAATACAATTATTTTTTAGCATGTCATAAATGAAACAAAAATTTAATACATGATGTTTGAAGTTCGATTGAAACATGGGACAAGTTTCCATATTAAGGACTCATTTTTTCTTTAAGTGTTGCGTTGTCCAAATACATACAAACATAACAGACAAATAACAAATTATTTACTGAAACAAAAAACCAATTATCCTCCTTGATACGAAGTATGAGTCCTTCACTATCATTTTGCAACTTTTGTCCTAAATCCAAGTGGGAGTTTAGCTTCAGCTCCACATGTAGATGGTCACATTTTGTGACACACGGCTATAAGTATATATGTTACCATTTGCATGTTGGATCCTCTCATCTTCTACAACATTTTTTGTAGAAGAGTGAAATATAGGAAATCTAGGAAATTTAGGCCTCAATTTATGAAAATGAGGTCAAACTAACATAATCTAAGTTTTTTCTATTTTTAGGAAATTTCTAAATTTTTTTGTGATTTTAAAAAAAATTCAATTTTTTTCAAATTTTTTATTTTTATTTTTATTAGGTTGAGAGAAAAGTGACGAAAAAATGAAAGGGAAAAGTGAAAGATGTGATATTTCATTATGTTTTGTGATTGTCAAAAGTGATTCTTTTTTCAGAATCAACTTTTTTTTGGTTCTGGATTTTACTCTAAAACTGATTCTGATTCTCTAAAACTGATTCTGGGAACAGAATCAGAATCAGAATTATTTGGGTTACCAAACATGATTCTCATTCTTTACTGTTCTAGGGAACAGAATCAAAGAATGAGAATGGTTACCATACGCAGCCTAAGTCGCCACACAGATCGACCCTCAAGAGTTGGCCTGTGACTTAAGGTTGTCAGATTGACTGATATTATTTCTAAAGTGCGACATAATCATCATACAAAACTAAAGGAGATCAAAGGCATCAACACACGTAGAGAAATCAGTCATATCACAATGAAACAAAGTAGTAAAAATTATTTAAATAAGTATGGGAAAATAAACCCGATGTGGGTTAGGAAATATATATTACATGCCTTTTGATATTGAACCCCATGGCATAATCTCAAAGTGTATCCCAATACAAGTTGCGTTATCACTAAACGCTATTAGAGCGACAAGAACATGACCATAAAAGCAATCCTAAAATAAACGTCAATGAGAACACTAGTTAAAATTCATCATTTATATTCTTTATTAACTTTTTAATGTTTTTTCTTATCTTGTTAGTTATCTCATCTAAAGAAAACTAATTAAAAGTCATTTCTTCTAAAGACCATAAGAAAATACCTCCTGAACCATATGATCATATCTGCCCAGAAAAAAAAAAGACAAAAAAAAAACGAAGAAGCTATGTGATCATAAACCGAATGACATACAACTAAATCTAACCCTAAGGCCTACCTACCTAGTTGAGACCTGTATTTTTCTATCATTTTTTATCCTTTATTTTCGAATTTTGACCAATAAAATCCTTTAGTTTCATATTATTATTCTTAATTTTTAGTATTTTAGTTTATTGTTTTTACTTCTTGGGTCCTTCTTTCCCAGAATCCATGAGCATTCTCAATTCTCTAACCTCCTTATGCTTTCCTTCACCGAATGCACAGCCAGGCATCACTTTCTTTATCTTCAATCGATCGACTTCCACAAAGCATATGCACTCTGATTTCTATATATCACTCTGAAGCGTACTCCAGTTGCCCAAAAACTCCAGCTCTCCAAAATTTTCTCGCCGGCGACCATCCCCGATCACCACAAATATGCCCATAACACAAAACACATGTGTCGCGAACTAAAATCTGAGAGTTTCAGGTTAATGAATTACAGGATTAATTGATTAGATTAACTAATCCAGTTTGAGCTCTCTATGCTCTACCAATTCACAAATTAAGTTCATGTGATTAACATGCAATAGATTTTTTTTTTTAATTCGGAGCTGACACTAATCATTTACGGTATGTTCATTAGGTATCTAAATAAAATATTGAGAGAAATACTATATTTCTACGAACTAGAGATTAAGTTCGGAAACTCGATTACGTTAATATTTCTACTAACGCCCTTTTCGTACCCAATTTTTCATGAAAATCTTTTGATAGGCAATGTGGATTAATTTTTTAGGGTTTTCTCTTATCAAATGCAATGCTTATGCAATTGCTCTATTTGACATGGCAAATGATGACATGGTAACATGATGTGGCAATATGACACAGCAAATATGCAACCTAGACTATATGATATGTAACATGAATTACATTTTTTGGTATTTTTCATGAAATTTTGAAATTAAAAAATGGAGATAAAAAGCTCTATTAAAGTGAATAACATCAATATAACTTAAGAAAATGATTTCTCAAAGTCCTAAATTACACTAAACATTTTTTTATGCAAGAATGTAGAAAAACATCATTTACTTCAAGAAAAATTGAACAATTTTTTGGATTTTTTTGGAATTAATTTTACTAAGTAAACAAAGAATTTGAACAAAAATAATTTATTTTTTCCATAATACACCTTTTGATTCCAAATTTCCAATTTTAATTCACATCATTTCCTTGAATTGGGGCTAGAAAGTGAATTTAATTATAGAATAACTATCATCCCTTAATACATAGGGTAGATTTTGAAATTCTATTTTGGAATTATCAATCCAATCCTCAAAATTGAGGGGTGATGTATAATTTTCATGTGCGGGCACAATCATACTTCTAAATTGAACTTAGGTTTTACCTTATTACACATATTCTTCGGGACAAGGCACATAGGGAGCATGTATTAAAGGGAAAATTATTTATTAATGTACAAATTAAATCGCAATCACAAAGATAAGCATAAACAAATAGATAAGATGCAATTCAAATAAGGAATAAAATACCTAAAAGATAATGTGCCTAATTCATCTATAAGGTAATATTGCATTATTTCTAACACAATATTACCCTTATCCATAAGGATCTACATCCTTTTAAAAAAAAAAAGCAATAATTATCTGTAAGCACAATATGTTAGATATGCAATGAGGTCTAGCTTAGGAAGCCGAATATTCTAATTGACAAGAATCAGAATTTTTACCTTGAATTGAAGTTGATCTTTCCTAATTTGAATTTCTAACAAAACTTGCGCACCAAGTTTGGAACAAGAGGCCAACTGATGAGGGAAACTTGTACCTTTGATGCGGCGGCAACGGGCGGTGGACACGGCACAATAGGTCTTGGTTCTTGGGGCTTCACAGGACTCCACAGGACTTTTTTCAATTCCTCAACCAGCAGCAAAACCGGCCCCAAATAGTAGCAAACTTGGACCGAACAGCAAGGAAAATTGCACTAAAACAGCAAGGAAAACGGTACTGATTAGTGGCAAATTGAACCCTAAACTATAACGGCCTAAGCCCACCACTCGCAAGATATTGTCCGCTTTGGACACACAGTCCTCACGGTTTTGTTCCTTCAAGGGTCACTCATACAACCCCCAAAAAACGCTTCTTGCAAGTTAAAGGCAAGCCCAAGTCTTATAAACCAGTCCAAAACTCTCTCCCTAAGCTATGTGGGATGAAGAGTTGTGTACACCCCCTCCATGGGATGTCACATACTCCTCCATCGGCGGCACAGCGTCCCCACTGTGCAACGCGTACACTAGCGAGGGCCCGCTGCGGTTCGCACATGCTATCGAGAGTCGGCTCTGATACCAATTATAACAATCTGGGCCCACCACTTGG